>VYXC01009631.1:502164-703443 GCA_013397175.1 Platysteira castanea | reverse complement strand
TTGTTCCTCATCATCGGCACGCCGCGGTGCTGCCGGAAACAAATAACAACAGCCGTGGTGGCGGCGGGGGACCCCGGGCAGCCCGCCCGGCTGCGGCCGTCCCGGACGGGCGGACGGGGCTGGGCCGGCCGCCCAGAGGGGACCCGGCCGGTCCCGATGGGAAGGAGCGGGCAGGTGTATCTGGGAAGGGGCTCCTCCTGTGTGGCTTTAAAGGGGCTCCCAGGCAGCTGTCCATCTGTCCCTCTGGCGCTAGGCTTGGTGCAGGTTCACAGGTACCCCGTGCCCGAAGTCAGGCCGGGAGCATGGAGGCAGCGCTTTCCGGACCGGTACCCTTGGATGGGCTCTTCCGAACAGCGTATACTGAGTGTCGGCTCTTGGAAGGTTTAAATGTTCCAGCTAAAATACAGTGTTAAAATTACAAGAACAAAATTATAAATAGCTATTCACCTCAACATGAGAAACAATTTCTTTATATTGAAGGTGGCAGAGCACTGGAACAGGCTGCCCGGGGAGATTGTGGGGTGTCCCTGTCTGGAAACATTCAAACCCCACCTGGACAGCTTCTGTGTAACCTGCTCTAGGTGATCCTGCCTTGGCAGGGGGATTGAACTAGATGATCCCCAGACCCCTTCCAACCTTAATGTTACTATGATTCTGTGATAGATATCTATGTTATTTACTACTGTGAAGAGAAATTGCTTTAGATTTTTTTTTCTGAAGTTTTTCAGCCGTGATGTGCAGCCCCTTTTCAAATGGTGAGAGTTCAGATAGCCTCTATGTCATGTGGAGCTGCACTGCTGTTCCTGGTTGGTTGTGCATCCTCCTGATGTGCAGGCCGATAGTTCAATGGAGCTTGCAGTAAACTGATTTTAATAACGATTTGTTTTTAGGTGAAGCAGCAGGCTAGGGAAACATGCTCCTTCAGAAAAGTCGTGCCTCTTTTCATGAGTATGTTAAGCTTGGCTGCATTACTGATTTTTGGTTACAAACCTGGCATTTATTTACGTTAAATGCTTTAGCTACTAAATTGTCACAACCATATTTTTTTCTGAAATTAAGATGCAACCATGCTGAACATCCTGTATGTAGGTTTCTAGTGCTTGATAAATCTTTTGGGATCCTGCTGTTTTGCCAGGTGCGGTGAGCTTGTGCTGCTGAGTATTATCTCTGTAGTTCATAGCTTCTCAGTGTCTTACATTAACACAACACTGTCATGTCTCCTCTTTCGGGAGGAGCCGTTTAATATAGTACTGTGTAAGGCTTGCTTTAAAAAGTCTTCCAGATTTTTGTTAAACTTTAGTTACTCAAGCTGAAGGCTCTCTTGCCTTTCTTTTTTTTTTTTAATTAAATAGAAATATGTTGGAGGGATTCAGCAGCCATAAGTCAGTCTTTGTTAATTTTTCTTTTGGACAGAATTTCATATGAAACACACTTTTTCCCTGTGTGAAAGAAAATGGTTAGGGGATTCAGACTTGGGGAGAGGATGCATAATTTAGCTTGCAGGTAAAAGCTCCTATATGAAGGATGCTCTTCTAAGAAACAAAGAATTGCCCAAGCCCTGAATCTAAGACAAAAATCTTCAGAATTTGTGTGTGCTTGGGAGTTGATACTGCTAAGCAGTTAAATTATTTGAAACACTTGCTACTGTTGAATGTGCTGGCTGCAGTTGTACCCAGTTAAGGAGTGAGGGCACTAAGAGTGGAGAAGCCCACTGTGATGTTGTCAGTGGTTGCCTGCTGGGAAGGCCACATCAATTGTTGTAGGGGGCAAAAGCTTTGACTGGTAGAAGATCTTGAAGGATACTAGCTAGGAAAAGGAGCCTGGAAACAAAGGACAGGGAAATTTAAGTTGAAGAGCCAGGGAATGGGTCTAGTCTCACTTCTAAACTTCTTTGCTTTGACATGCATTTGTGAAAAAATTGAGGAAAATATTCTTCAGAATCTGAAGTTGATATGTATAGGTACTGACAAGCTGATATCTAAATTCCTTACCTTGCTGATGGCCTGTGGTGTTAACAGTATGATTTCCAAGTGGATGGAGAGGAAGTTTTATTTCTGTGGATGTAGAAAGTAAGACACAAAGTCGTATTAAAAATGTTCTGAGGTTGAAGACATGAAATTGGGAATTGCCAAAAATCACCTGCCTGTACAGTCTCACTGACTGTCTTCTCCAATTCAAAAGTATTTGGTAGTCTTAATGTGACTGTGGATGCCACCTTCTCTTGCTCCTTCCTCACTTGTCACCAGCCTCATTCAGTGCACAGAGCAGATAATGCTCATTGACTAATTAACTGGGTAGTCCTATTTATTGTTAAAAGTGGGTCAGTGCTTCATTCTAACATGCGTGTTACTCTAATCCTACTTTGAGTACAGGATTATTAATTTACTTATAGGTTTTTCTGTGTTAATCACAAGGGCTCCCCAAATACCAACTTATTTTCACAACATGGGTGGTAGGAATGTTGAGTGATGAGGAGATGGTGAACAGGGAAAATGCAAGAAATATTCCAGTGTGGAAGTATTTCAGTATTAGAGTATGAAGTGAAATGAGCATCCTCAGAGCTAACAAGGAGTAGTTTCTCAGGTGTTGTGTGATTAAGCTGTTCTGTGCCCATAGATGTTTTGAGTGCTAACATCTGACAGAATTCCACAAGTGATCAAATAGTCTTGGAAGAAAACTCTGCTTGAGGTTATTAAATACAAAACCTCCCCATCTCTGGATCAGACTCATCTTCCCCTACATATGTATGGCTGAAAGCCTGCTGGGAAATCCTGCTTTATCCTTGCTTCATGCTTATGCTTTTGTCCATATATCTTCTGCTGTCCGATGTCAGGTGAGGTAGTGGGCTTAATGTGGCTTTGGCTTGATGGTGTGGCTTTCTATGTTCCTGGGGAGCAGGGCTGACTGTGCCCATGAGCTCCGCCCACTGTCAGAAGGTAGTGCTGCTGCTCCCTGCCCCTAGACTATTGGACATTTCGAGCATGTGTTCAAAGCATCATTCCTTCTTCTTCCACCAGAGTTGTGAGTGCTCAGCCTTCTGCATGGTTCATCTTCCCAGAGTAATGTGGCCAGCTGACTGCATACAGAATACAAAAAATAGTTGATATTTCCTATCTAAAATTTTATTTTAAAAAGTGAATCCTTTTTACATAGAACTTCTGTGACAAAATAAGGGGAAAGGGAAATAACACATTTTCTTCAAATTTGGTAGCTGCTAAAATCTGCACATGGTGCTTTTCTAATAGATGTATCAGCCCAGTGAGCAGCACTGACAGCAGGACCGAATCTGTAGAAGGCTATAGAAGGAGCAGAGGTGTGGAAATGACTGGTACCTGCTATTTAGGGGAAAAGATATGATTGATTAGCAGGATTTAAAGGAGTAGCCTATGGAAGGATGGGTGGAGGGCACGGTAGCATGAAGAATTTCTCTTCTTGTACGTTCTGTTCTCTGTGGCACTTTGCAACTTCTGTAAACCGCAGACCAGCAGCCTCCTTTGCTGCGGGCTCGTTCCTAGGCCGCCATCCCTTCTCAGTGCTGCCTGAGGGAGGGTCTAGAGGGAAATGTGCTATTAAAATGTCTCATGCCAATACCTAAGTCAGACAAGTTAAAGTTGCATGGACAACGGCCATTGTATCTGTTAGCTTTCAGGTAGTTGAACAGATGTAATCTTCTTTTGCATGCAGACCTCATATTGTATATTTATAGATACACGCTGAAGTACAGCTCCAAAAACTTGCTAATTTCTGCCCCACTTTTTGTTATGAAGTTCATGAATACTATGAATACATAGTACTCACCTTTTCTTCTGGCTTCTGATTCCTATAAAACACTGGGGCACTGAGCTGAGGAGTGCCAGGTGTGCTCTGGGCCCAGCGGCGGCTGCAGAGCTGCCTGTGAGGAGCTGGCCACAGCAGCGGTGCTGCTGCTGCAGGAGTTTCCAGTGCCAGAGCCTAGCCCACCCTCTCATTGTGACATGTTTGCATCTGGTTCTCTGCTAGAAAGCCTTTTGCAAAGCACTCCCAGGAAATCTGTAATTGGAAAACAGGCCTGTGTTTCTGCAAGGTGGTATTTTTTTGTGGCTGCTGAGAAAAGCTCGTCTGTGAATAGGCTTCATTGCCAGCCTGCGAGAAGGTGGAAAGGGGACATGGAGACTTGGGGTGTGTTGGGTTGGCCTAATAAAAGCATTATGTTTGTTTTCACAGCCCTAATAGAAGCATTATGTTTGTTTTCACAGCCCTAATAAAAACATTATTTCTGTTTTCACAGCCAACCACCTGCATGTTGTGTCTAGTCAGGGCAGTAGTGGCCACTGCTGTAGCAACTCCATAAGCAATTGCTTGGTGGTTGGTTTAGTGAGCAGTACACCTTAGGTTTTGTGAAATCGCTGAAAATGCTAGGCTTGGAGTGGAAAGACATAGACATTTGTGAATTTTCTGCTTTTAAAAAGGTGCTTGATTCTTTACCAGTACACTCCTTTTTGAACAAAATGAAGCAGCTGAAATAGAAAGAAGGTAAAGATAGGTATTCAGCAAAACTGATACTAAAGGTAATCTGTTGGATTACACTTCTTAATGCAGTTAAACTGGTCAGGGTTATTCTAAATGTGGATTTTTCTTACCTTTGGTAGCATTTCAGTATTTACAGATTGAAGTGTTTAGAAACAGAGAGTTATATGGAATTTTTAAGTACAAGTAAGTTGCAGTATGTCACATACTCCTCACTTTTCCTGAGGTTTGTTACTTCTCCACTTCCATGGAGAAAATAGGTAATATAGTAAAGGTGTATGGTTGAGAATTCTTTTTCCAAACATGTTTGTGCTTTTTGTGAGTGATGCTGTTGTTTATGTGTACCTCAGTTGTTTTGTGTTTTTTTTTTTTTTTTCTTTTAGAGGTGCCTCTCCCTTTAATTTTCATTATGCCTTTTCCAGGAGTTGACAGATCATGCAATTTTCATCTTGTTTTGCTCTGAGTATTTTTAAGAAATGGGAAAACAATTCTGATCATTGAAGAGACATGTGAGACATTTGGAGACAGATACGATTGAGAATTGAAGAGTAAAACCAATAACCAGTTAGAGATGCATGAGAAGAAATGAAGATTACTGAGTTCACTTAATCACTTCTTGTCTCATATGTCAGCTCCAGAAATCAGGCAGTTAGACATGGAATTTCTTTTTGCTTTTATGCGTTTCATGTGGAAATAACAGAATCACAGAATATTCTATGTAGGAAGGGATCACTGAGTCCAACTGTTAAGTGACTGGACCATAGGAGGAGAATTATTCGGGGAGGCTAAGGAAAAAGAAAGAAGGAAAAATTTCTCGATCTGCAAGATTATTTGGGATTTTGAGGGCAGTGAAACTTTAAAAAAATTACACTATTAATTGGCTATGATTTTATCTGTTTATATACCTTACGGGTTTTTCTTATTGTATAGGAAATCATTCGAAGTCCAAAAAATTTACAAGAACTATGGATACTGGAGGAGTATTGGTAATCACTTGTTCCTGGTAGAACCCACGCTGTGTTGGGTACTGAAGAATACTGTAGCACTGTTACTCTTGTCATTGTTTACCTGCTGCAAAGGCAAACCTGAAAAGGAGTGAGTGTGGGGATAGTTATGCTATATGAGCGAACTGTATGCTATATCGTAGTAATCGGAAACTTGTTTTTCAAGATTCAGAACACTTGTTTTTAATTTCTATCTAGCAGGTGTTAGAAACTGATTGGTTTAGGTATCACTGTAGGAGTGGGCCTTCAGGCATGATTATAAAGTCCAGAAAATAGTGACTCTGAGGACTAGCTCAGAAAGGTTTCCATGTGTAAGGAACCAGCTAGAAGCAAATTTAGACTGCTGCAGGAAAAGTGGACAAATGGCGAGTGAGGATGGAGTGATAGACACAAGCATTTCTGTAGAACCTCCAAAGCGGAAAAAATAATCTTGGTTGTGAGGCAGCTGATGAAAAGGGGTCAGTGGAGGGATTTAGATAGTAAGCTGATGTGGCTGATGTTTCCCTGATTTGTTGCTTTCTAGTAAAGATGTAATGCTTTATGCCATCAGAAAAATGGTGTGGTGAATCACTGTGTATGGACATGAGTATAGGACATGAGTTGAAATTGATCTCACTCTGTGTGTGTCTGTGTAGGCTTCATGAATCTTTCAGTAGTTAAAAAAGTTCCGATTATGGTTGCCTTGTTTGATCTTCAAAGATATTTTGTGAACTTACTTGTATTTTTTAATTTGCTTTTTAACAGCCTTTTACTCCTGACCTTTTTTAAATTTGAGAAAAGAACACAGATATACAAAAGGGAGAGCAGACACCCACACTATACAAGTTGTTGTCAAGTTTGTCATACAATGTGTGATTCCTGTAGTTTATGGGTAGAGTCCCTCAACTTCAGTTGGTCTAATGCTGAGGCCAGTGGTAGGAAGACCTTTCCTTTCTTTTATGCACTCTCCCCAGCTGCTGTGAAAAATATCCTAATGTTCTCTCCAGGTTATCTGCACATGCTTCATGCAACTATTTTTATAAAATGTTGAGTTTTAGTTGGAGGCTATTAAAACAAAAGCTTAAACATTTGAAAAAATTGATGCACTTTATTGAATAGTTCAGTGCAATGTTTTAGGAGTTGTAAAAGATCTGGGAGAGCATTAGCTCTGAAAACTATGATATTAAGTAATTGTATTACTTTAAATTCCTGTTTCTGATAACAGAATAGTCCTGACTTACTCTATTGAGAAAGTATCAACTTTAATTTGTATTATCCCTGTGCTTTTGGACTTGGTCCATGACGAGGAGTCCAGCTGCTCTAGACTCTGTAACAAGGCTTTTACAGAGCAGAAGGATGGTACGTATACTGTTTTTCAGTCTTCGTCAGATGCTTCTATGATATGTGAGGTATATAAAAGAAAGACAGCCCAGCCATTTAATATTATGGTAAAGACAGCTGTTTTCCTTTGCTTGCCCATGAATATCTCCTCGTGTAGTGGGAGTGTTTGTAAATAAAGCAGCATTTCCCAAACTGTTTTGCTTCCTGTCTGCCTTTCAGCCAGCGTGGTTCATTTGTGCTGTCTGCCCTCCAACTGTGCTCTGTAACAGCATCCTAACCCAGGCGTGTGCTTTTATTTTTGCCTCTCGTGCCTGGGAGTGTCCTTCATTTTCTTTGTCTGGTGCCTCTATTTTAGAGATTCCTAGTCTGTTTTTCAAAAACATTGCATTAAATGAGAGAGACATAAAACCAGCAGAGGATCCAATTTCCCTAACAAGTTCCAAGTAGTGGCACTGTAGAGAAAATAACTCTGAGGTATACAAGTGAAGTTAGCACAGGATTTCCTGGTGCGTGGAAGTGTACATGTCAGTACAAAAAGGAAGACAGGCATAAGCTCCTCTGACACCTTGATGCTTCTAGGTGACTAAAAGGACACAAATTTTAAATGACTTGCCTTAGATAAGCTTTGTATAAATGTTTTATTGTTTTTGTCTCAATATTTGGATGGTTATCTCTGTAAATTCCTCTGGATATATGGCACTGTAGTTTTTACTGCTTTATATCTAGCTGAGATAGCACCTTGTCCTTAGGATGCACGTGTGTACAATGAACCTATGATTCAGTTTACCAGCATGTGCAAAGTGCACTGTTGCAGTTCTGAGAGTTTAAATCAAGATTATGTATAAACTTTTTACCCAGCATAAAACTAATTATACATTAAAAAGGTACTAATAGCAAAATGAATTATTTAAATCCATGTTTTGTTACGTTGCCAGAAATCTTTAAAATATTATTTTGAAAAGTGTCAGTTAAATCTGTTGTGGCCTTGCTTTAGCCCATTTGTATTGGGAGCAATATATCACATTACTGGAAAAGATCCTTATTTATATTAAGAACAGTGTCTGAGATTATCAGTGGTGATACTGGGTTCATAAAAGAAGTTGTCTAGAATAATACAATATTTGTTTACTGGTTAGTGAAATCATAGAATGAAAATATCAGAAAATCTTTTCAGATAGTATTTGTGTTCAAATAGTGCCGGTGTTAGACAAGTATTAAACTAAAATTCACTGAAACTGACCTATTCAGTTGAAGCATATATATTGAGTTTATCACAGTACTACTTAAGCACTTAAGCTGTGATGAGATACTTTGTTTCTGAAAAGTGTAATGACTAAGACAAAAGTAACTATCTTTTCTTTCTTTTTCCCTCTTTGATGCCTGCATCTGGCGGGAAGCCTACTTTCTGCTAAAATTCTGTGGGAGAGAAATTATGTAAGAAGATATTTATTTTTAATTGCAGATGTCACATTAATCTGCAGCGTTACTCACCAAGCAAGAAATGTATTAGATGATACGTGTATAAAAAGTACAGAACTTCATCTTAATTTCTCAAGATGATCACTGAAATTTCTTTCCAGAATTGCCAGGATGCAACTTCTGTTTTGAATATTGATGGAATTTAGAAATTTCTTCGATTTTCACATAGGTGCTTACGTAATGTGCTAGCATTTTTTCCCCACTGGATTCTTTGTTGTTCCCTCGCACATCTGTCTTTTCCCAGACCTGCCTGGTCAGCCTTTCTCTTTTTACAAGGAAGTTGTTACTTCTCTCCAAGAAGAGCCTGTTGAAATATATACAGCTTCAGTGCATGGATAGTGCTGCACAACAGAAAGGCTTGCTCCTTCAACAAAAAGTAGCTAATTCAGGATTTTCCTAAAATTGCCTAAACTTACCTAAAGTTATAATCAATGCCTTAAAAGAGAAAAGACAGACATCAGAGAAAGTTTACTGCTATTTTAATAGCATGGTGTATGGGAGTGTTTAAAGTGCTTGCTTGTAGTTGTTCTATAGGAAACATATGGATGGATAAATCAAATGCAGGGACTGATGTGAATTAGTAAACACATGAGAATAAACACTTTATGAGCACTAAGATATTCTTTTTCCAGCTTAGGTTTCTACTTTTTTAATACCACACTGCTTGTGTGGTAAAGTGCACCCACTTCTGCAGACCTTTTGTGGGTTGCTTATGATGAATAATTTTTCTTTTTACATTCTCTAAACTACTGTGGTCTTCAAGAAGCAAGTGAGAATTTCTGATTTGCTATATGTTTGGCAGAAGGAGGAGAAAGTCATCTACTTTTCGTAGAGAAGGCCAGGTGCCAAATACAGTAAAAATGCTTTGGCTGTTTAGGTATCTGCTGGGTTATCATCAGTGTAAAAGCTGAACGTCCCTTTAAACACAAATGGAATATGTATTGAACATGTCTTTTTTTCACTCTACAAGTAATGCAAGAATTACTTTTTTCATCTCTTCTACAGGCTTAATTTTCTTGCTAATTGCTGCAGGGAAGTCAGTTTAAGGAGGATAGTATTGAATTTTCTTTTGAAGGCCATAGTTATACTTGCCACTTCTAGAGCAATCTGTTCTAAACCTCAGCTACTGTCAAGAAAGCTGTTCTCTGCTCTTGTGAGTGTACTTCTGATGGTTTTCTTTGGATTGTTCCTGCGGAATATGCCATCTTGTGCTCTGGGTCCCTCTGCTAGCAGTATGTTTCTAGACCATTTGGAAGAGGACAGTAAAAATCCTTGGAGTTGAAAGCCATTTTGAAATTGCTGTGGTACCAGTGGAATTGAGTGCTGCGAGGGTGGGTCAGCACTGGAGTACAGTAGTTTGTTGGAGTGGCACAAGGAGGCTGATGGGTATGGCCAAACCATAGCACTTCAGTACAGAGATGGTCTTCCTGAAGCTAGATAAAAGAAAATGTTCTGGAGTAGCTTCTGCTGTTTGGAGTGCCCAGTTGGATATCACTGTGCCAATAGCCTGAATTGTAGCTTTGAGCAGCTTTAAGTGTCTTGGATAGGCTGCATAGCAAATACCAGCAGTAGAAAGCCTGCAGTGTCAAAGATCCCAGCAGCATCCTCAGCCTTGCTCAGCTCTGGGGTTGCTGCCCAAAGCCTGCTCCTGCTTGCAGCCTGACCTGCCTGTCACTGAGGGTGTTTCAGCCAGAGCAGGAGCAGAGCACCTGGTGCTGTATCTGTGCCCTAGCAAGGTAACTGTCACAGGTTCCAGTGCGTTGTTTGGATAATGGGTGACTGAGCTGTATCACCTGTCTGGAGTTACTGCAGGTCAGCTCTGGGATTTCTCAGTGTGGCAAAACTTGCAAGTTTTCATTTGCTTATTCCCAGTTTGAAGGATTTTGTGCATTAACTGTATTTATTCAAGGGAGAAATGAAGGTACATGGATTCTCATGATGACTCTGGCATAGTGAGGAGCAATGGGAGAAGCAGGAAGAATAGTCTTAATTCTTCAACAGAACCTGAAGGATTTGGAAAGCTAATGGTGTCATCTAAGGGAGTATCTTGCTAGTTTGTTAAAAATTGGATAGGCTCTACGGTTTCTGGCGAAAGTATAAAATAAAGTAGCAGATATGCTGCTGAAATTTTATACCGTACCTTGAAATGACAGGTGTTCCTGGAAATAAAACAGTTTTTCCTGCTCAGTCAAGGTGTAGTGTAAAAATGGTAGGAGTTTTTGATAATGGCTGAAATGTAGGCAGAGAAAGTTATATTGGAAATGCATTTTTAGAATAAATAAAAAACACAGTGAAAGCTTTGAATAATTTATGGGCAAACTGGACTGAAACTGCTTGCAATTAGACATGGATTTGCTATCTTTTTGTTTTCTTTGTATGAATGAGTCCTAGTATTTCCATGATGCCAGAAAACCATGTGTAAGATGCTAACCATCACAGTATAAGTTAGGGACTGACTGTAACAGGAAGGATGAGACAGTAATTTGCATTACTGCAGATACTACTATTTTCCATAGTACAGTAGTTGAACTATAAAATACTTTTCCTAGACTTCTGAATGTGACTTTCCCAAATGAAGGCAAAAGAGGAACAGTCATTTAAAAGACAAATCTAGAAAGTTTTATCTTTTTTTGGGCTGTTGCAAGAGGACTTCTGAAGTTTCTATGTGGCTTCTTATCTAAAATTATGAAGGAATGTCTAGGGCATGAATAGTAGAGGGAGTTTTATTTTCCTATTCTCTTAGCTAACTTATAAAACTTTTGTAAAAAGAAGTAACAATGCATTAATAATTAGCATCTCTAAAGTTTCCTAGTTTTTTCCTTTAAACCTACAGAATATACAAATAATATTCTAGATTTGGCAGCAAAACTTCAAGAATCTTTTTCCCTTGCAAAACTGTTTATTTCCACTGAGATATTCCGTTTATTTTGTGTCTCACATACAGCTCTCCATTTGAACTGGTGTTGGGGTTACCCCCAGTGGGCTGACTCATGCAGCTTCAGTCTCAGTGGGGTGCAGCTGGGCAGTGTTTCTTTCTGTCTGTGGTGTGCGTGCTACTTGTCATACTCCTCTTCCAGCCCTTCCTGTGGTTACGTATGACTGTACTTCTTCTGCTGTTTCCTGTGCCTAACACATGGAAATGGCTCACCAGGTTATGTAGTCTGTTTTGGAGGGAAAACTCCTGTTCTGATGAAAATTGAGGCTTTATAATATGCATTCCTTTAGCTGTGCCACTAAAGTTGCATTTTATTTCCTTTGAGGATTAGGATCAGGAAGTTGTTTCCGGGTGTCACCACCTGGCTGCGAGTCCTCCCAGAAGTTCAAGTTGGATAGTTTGGTACAGGATGTTCCTCTGAGTTGGATGTGTGCCTTCCTACCTTGAAGCTACCCATTACTCATGCCTGTTGGCTTGCAGTGGCCTGGCCATACTGATTAGTGTCTTTATAGTTTACTGTGGGTGCTTTTACAGAAGGTTAATTTGAACTGCAGCTTGCATACCATTGTAAATGTTTTCTTTCCTGCCGAAGTAATACCTGCTTGAGAGTTTTGTGTTCAGTATGACAGCTTCTTGTTGTTCTTTGTAGTTTTTTTGTATTGAATTAATTTATTTGTGGTTAAAGTCTTGTATGTTGAGGCCCTTCCCTTGTTTCTAGGTGGGATGAATGTCTTCTTGCATCCTTCACACTTGCTTTCAATCTAAAGGATTTTTTTGGCTACATTTCAGGAAATTGTTGCCACTTTATGAAGAATGAGATGATGAAAATTGTCTTAAGCTCTTAAGGAAGCATTTAAAGTGTTTGTGCTTTCTGTGAAAGGGTTTGAGATACTTTTAAGAGTGCATTTTCTGTATGTTGCCCTTAAAAAGAACCGGTGCATCCAGTTCAAAACTCTGCTTAACTCATATATTTCCAAGAAGGGCATGCAAGAATATGAGTTTTCATCAAATAAGCTTGCCTTCTAGGTTTTTTATTTATTTTCTTTTTGATACCATTACTGTCATTGTTATTCTTGTTTCTAAAGTTCAGACTCCTCACTGTTTCTTTCTGCATTTGTGCTGTAACTTCATGCTACAAATGCTCTCATTTGGCAACTTCTTTCATAAACTTCCTTTTTCATGCTATGCAGTAATATGTTTTTGGTTGTTTTGCTGAGAAGACAGTAGTACCAACCGTTTCCTGTTCTATTCCCCTGCCAAAAAAAAAAATATATAATAGATACTAGTGAATAAACCCACGGTAAAGGAAACTTTCTGAAGCGTTTTTCTTTTTTCTTCCTTTTCGTTTTAGTTCCCGGAATGGATGGTGGTGGGTTAGCTGATGCTAGTCTAACGGATTCGTACTTTAGCACCAGCTTCATTGGCGTTAATGGATTTGGAAGTCCTGCTGAAACGAAGTATCCCATGATGCAGGTAATAGCAGTGAGTTGTATAATGTTTCATTAGTTCCGGCTGGTGTTACACCAAAAAGGGAAAACTGCTCAAGAGGCAGGACAAATGGAGCCTTCTGGAATGTGTCATCTTGTATGATCTACGGGGTATATACTCACTCTAATCTTGCAAATGGAAATGAAACAGTATCATTGCTTTAAAATTAATCTGTTTTTATTAGCACTTACCTGAGCTGTTGTGCTGAGCTTTGCTGCATACATTAACTCTTTGTTAGGTTTCTTTACTGAATGTGAATTTCTAGATTTCTTTTTAGGCTCATAGCTTTTGATAGCCTTTTGTTAAATATATAAAAATCTAATTTTGAAACTTCTCAAAGATCAAAAGTCGCTGAAGCAAAATATGAACCATCAAACCTGGAATTACAAGGCAAAAATTTCAGCATTTGTAAACTCAGACTCTGGTGGTGGTATGTTGAATTCATATTTAAATCTTCTGAAATGTTTCCCTCTATTTATAATGTTCTGTAGAGGTTGGCATAGGAACTCCCATGAGGTGGAATTTATTGTGTAGGTAGTATTATGCAAAATTTGCACAAAAATCTGTTGTATTTAAAACCTAAATGAGTATCTACTGAATTAACACGTGAAGTACTATAATAACTCCCTCGAAGTGTTATGCATTTTAAAAGAAGCACAGTCTGTCCCTGAAAAGAAGATGGTCTGTCCTATACTAAACAAAGCAACTTCTGGTAAATGAGAGAGAGCACAAATCAAACGGTTCACACTGAGTCCTGACAACACCTCTCTTCTTTTATATCGAGGGAACTCTCCTTATGAGGTTACTTTGATCTCAATTGTGGCTGTATTATGGATTGAAAAATAACTCAGCAAAAGGTGGGAATTAATTAGGTGTGTTCCTTTTTTTCATTTCTTTTGTTTGATTGTTTGGTTTTTTTTCTCTGCATGTTTTCAAGAAGGCTGGATTTTCTTATTCAAGAGAATTGCAGAAGTATGAAATATTTTACTGACAGTTATGCATGACTTAAAAAGAAAAAATTTAACCGCTTATCCCAAAGTGTACTATCGAAGCTGGCAGTTTGCAAATTTTTATATCACTGAGGTCCTATAATTTTAACACAGTTATGTTTTGTATCCTTAAACTGTATTCTACAGGAACACTGGTGTCTTTCTAAACACCAATTTTTAATTACAACTCCTTCTTCTACAAGGACAGACAATAAGGCATGAATCTAACATGAATGCTCATAGGATTTTTAAACACTTTACTAATGCCTGAGATTACAAGGCATTGTTGTTTTTCTTTGAGAAGAAATCAATGTGCCTCTTGCCCATTGGAGGATAAGGAAAATTACTTCTGAAGAAGGGTTTTATTAGTGTTGAGAATGTGCTTACAGGCATCAAACTACAGTTTGAAAAGCATTCCTATATTGATTTTCTTCCTTTGAATCCTATAATTTAAGTTCTTGTTTGCATAGGTAAAGCTGGTAATGCTGTCTGTTTTGACTGTATGTCAGCTTCTAGGTTAAGTCCATACTGACAAAGTTTAGCCACTTGGAATGAGGTTTTCTGTGTCTTTCAGCCCTTTGTAGAAAAATGCAAGGGAGACATTTTAGTGGGTTTGACTTTAAATGATACTAGTTCTTTAAATATGATTAATTGGTTATTGTGTCAAGGATATACCTCTTGCTTGCTTTCTCTGAAAATTTGCACAGATTTTGTCACTTGATTAAATGTTTGCAGAACTGGTTAATATAAACTCACTGGAGACTTCCTAGACATTAAATAATTTCCCAAGGATGTAATCTGCACTGGCATGTTCCAGCTTGAGTATGTTTTTGCAGTTGCAGCTCTGGCATAATCTAGGCCTTGCCTGAACTCTGAGCAGGAATGCTGATCAGCTTCATTTCCCTCTTTCCTTTTCTTCCACTTCAGACTGAAGCAGCATGGAAGTGGATCTATATTTAATGAAAGATAGCTGTATCTGTGTTAATTGGAGCAGAGGGATTGGTAAGGGAAAAGAGACTTACATTGTGGGCTAAGAGAAGCTGAGCTGAAGATAAGTAAACAAGAAACCAGGAAAGATTGAGCAAAGGGACTGAAGCAGAGAGGAGACCTTGGTGGGACGCTCACAGAATGGGGACTGGAATGGTACAAATGCAATACACAGAAATGGAAAACAAGCTTTCATAATGTAAAGGTGGGACAAAGTAAGGTGGAGAGAACAAATCCTTGTTCCTATTTCTCTCCAGGTTCTGGAATCAAACTAAAGATATTGAAAACGTAGTGTTCTGCCATCAATGAAACATCAGATGTCTTCTGTAAAATATTTAATTAGCTCTCAGTTTTGCTTTTGCAGATGGAAGCACCAGTTCCATCTGAGTTACTTTGTCCTCTCTGGTGAATCTGTGTAGTTCACAAATAGATGCATCAGTGATGCAATATGAGGCAAGCTCTTCAGCTTGTTTTTTGAAACTGGGAAATTGCAAAAACATGCAAGTAAACACACTGATAGAAAAACACTAGTAAGATGCAGCAAGATGTTACGAAATGGTAAGTTTAGGTTGCCAGTGCAGCCCTGAGGTTATACATAGAGCTTTGTTCTCATAATGTTGTGTCATTTTTTTTCAGTGGGAAAATTAATAGTGGAACTTACTCAGAACACAAGACGTGTGGCACATCCATGTGTATTGAGCATCTGTTTCATAGTTGATTAAATGTTCATCGTATGGTTCTGTGCTTTATTCCTGCATGCTGTTTGCATCCTTGTGAAGACTCTCAGTTGGCAGTGCACTTTTGGGGGTGCCATTACAATTATTCCATCAAACTTTGTGGAATGCTTTCCTTATGAAACAAGACAGTAGTCTGCCTTTTATAGATGCATGGGATGGAGAAGGATGGCAATTAAACAAACAATGCCCCAACAGTGCTGGCAAACAAGAGACCCGAGTTTTTGAAACTAGTCTTTACAGTTGGAGGGTGAGGAATGGAATTAATGGCCACCAGTAAAATACTTGGTTCAAATTGCTTCACTGGCCTCACTCTAGCAAAGATAGTAATAAAGACAGTCTCTTCTGGGTATTGCTCATTTCTGTTACCATGAAATAGTCTTTCTGCTATCCTTGTTTTATTCACTAGATACTGGTCAACATAATCATCAGGTTTCATCATTCAATTGATGAGTTGTCTTGACTATTCCTATCTAATCTCCAGAACATGTTTGTCATGTGCAGCATATAAAACAGAGGTTTGTTGAAAAGAGCATGTGGTTGTATATGTTGGGGTTAACATAATGTGTATATAATGGAACCAAACTGCATCAAGCAAAGCTATATCCAAAGTTTGCAACTGCCACATTTTTGTGTGCGGTGCCTGATCTCTAAGAGTCAGCATTAAGTAAGCAGCAAAAGGGAGGAAAGTGGATTATATCGTGATGAATTGGGAGTGGATATGCTGCCCTGACCATAAATAATGTAGATGAATAGTTGTCAACATTCCTGTAGAATGGCTATTTCTGACTTTCAGATTCCATTTATATCTGTGGAAGAATATTTTATGAAATCTCAAATATATCTTTGGGCTTAGATTAGTGGTTAAGATGCAATTAATGGCAATACTAACTTTGCAGTGGGGAAAACAGAGTAAAAATACTTGGTACAGTTAAGAAGAGGCAAGATTTTTGAAGTGGCCATGGCTCTAATTCTTCCTTTTTCTTCCTTTCTGAAAAGTATCTCTTTGCCTCATCCTTCCTCTCCTCCTACTTCAAAGGTATTTGCTGTTAGCCAACCTTTCATTGCCCCCCATTGTCATCTTCTCTTGTTACTAACTTAGTTTCCTATTAATAGTCTTCTGCCCTCATTGGTTTGTGTTTTTCCATAATACTGTTTTGTTTCACGTCTCTTCTTCCTTGAATCTGCCTATGCTTTCATGTACTGTATTAACAGTATTGTCTTCCATCTTATCAAAGCGCTTTTTTCTATTTTCCCCTTCTCTAAGTAATACTGACTTCAGAGCAGGCCTGTGCAACACATGGCCCACAGGCTGCATGCTGTCCTCAAAGCTGTCCTTTTTCTTTTTGTCATAGCAGCAGCTGCCAAAAGACAGTCAGAGGTGTGGTTCAAAAAGCAGCTCACTGCTTTTGGCTTTCCCAGCACTGAAGAGGCAGGAGCTGGCTGGCTGGGATGCCTCTAATGCTTGGCTGTTTGCTCAGTTGCTCTGTGTGTGCCACTTGATTGGCTGGTGTCACTGTTCCTCTGGCATTAGTGCTGCCCTTTGACTAACTTGTGGCTTAACCAAAGATGCAGATGGTGCAGAAAGAAGCTTTAATAATATCATATTGGGCTGTTAAGAGGGTTATTATAGCAGGATGAGGCAGAGAAGTATCTTTATGTTAAAACTTCTAATGTTGTATTAGAATTTAGCAACTTGGTTGTAAGAGCATAAAACAGTAGAAGGTGCCTTCATCCATGCTGCATCACAGAAATCTGGTTTTCTTTATTTTGATAGGATGAGATTAATGACTACATGGATTTCATTGGAACTGCAGGTTACATAGAAAAGAAGAATCTAAAGTTCTCAGTAAATCACCCTAATCAAAATAATAACGGGGTGACAGTCTTCAGCCTTAAAATTAGCAAGGCCGAGCAATGGAGAAGAATTGGTTTTGCTTGCTTTCACTGTGCAAATGTTGGTCTACTAAGCATTCTTGAATAGCCTGCGAAGTAGCAGCCATGCTCACTTCAAAGCCTTCCAGCTGAATAAACACAAAGACCTTTGTTGCCATTGCTGCGTGTCCAACAGTCGAGTAATAAAACTCTCCTTATAGCACAGAAGCTTGTAAATGTCTTCAGTTTTTTACAGTTGAGAACTGAGTGGTACTACAGACGTACTATTTTAAATATAAAATTACGCAGTTGTTTTCATAATGCTTTCTGAAGAAATCCAGTTGCTTTAGTTTCAGCATTTGAGTGGGTCGTGCCCTAGATGGTGCCACACGTGTTAGCTGTCAAAGACGGGTTTTGGATTGTTAAAAAAGCAAAGCAAAAGATATCTCCCTTCGTAGGTCACAGAATCTGACAACTAAACAATGTCACAGCCAAACAAATCAATCTTTTGCAGAATGACTTTTTGTACTCCAATCAACATTTTCCTAAAAAATTATAAAGAAATATTCTGAAATAAATTCCAGTGAAACAATAGTAAGATGCAGAGACTAGATTGGGACAGACTACAAAATACTGGAGATGGTATGTTTAGCACTGTGGAATGATCATGAGGAAAATCCTTACTTTCTCAGGGTTAGGACACGGAACATGAAGACAAAAGGAATAAATATCATCTCTTATGTATTTTGGAGAAAAGAAGTGGTGGAGAAAAAAAGGAAAAACACTCACTTCAAGATAAGTCTTATAAGCTGTGTAAAATCAGATCTAATTGTCTGCCAAAGTTTTATTCATGATTCATCTTGATGAGAATTGTCATATACACTTTAATTGAGGGAGATGAAAGTAAAGCAAACTTGCCTTAAGTGCAGCTATAATTCTGGGGTTTGTTACTGAATATTGAAGGGTGTAGGCAGGGTGGTGTGTACCTTTAGAAGGTGGGAATGTTTGTTGTAACACTTGACAGGGATAGACTGAAGAGAGTCCAGTGAAGGGTCACAAAGATGGTGCAGATACTGGAGCATCCCTCCTGTGAGGAAAAGCTAAAACACAAACAACTTCTTAATTTCTTTGAAGGGAGAGGGGCAGGATGTATGCCAGCCATTGTAGTTGAATTTTGAGCAGTGTTTAAAGAACCTCAGTAAATCATAGCAATAGGCAGAGAAAAGAAGTTTGTGGAACTCTGTCACTTGGGTGTCACAAAGTTGTCTTTCTGCATTAACTTCCATATAATAAAAACCCTGATGTACTAAAACAGTCTGAAGCTCTCATATGTGTGTGCTTACATTCCCTGTCAGGCTTAATATTTAATTTTCTTCCCCTGTGAATGGTTGCTTTTGCCTTTCTGGAGCTTTTATCCCTTGGGCTTGAGGTGCTTACAATCTTCTTGAAATTGAGTTTGTATGAAAAATAGTTCAACATCATTAGAAGAGGTTAAGAAGTGTTATTTAAAATCAAAACTGCCTTCCGGAAAACACAAATAACAAACAGCACTTGTGTGTTATTTTAGATTTTCTTTTTTCTTTCAAAACCTTTTTTGGTAAAAATCAGATACAGGAGTCATCTTCATTAAGATTAAATGCATTTGGGTGTGGTAAAAATCTTAATATTAAAACAGTTCTAAAAGCCTTTACTGATTACATGCTGGTCTTCTATGAATAATGTTAAGGTAAGAAGCTTGTGCATGTGTAATAAAAGTGAGCAAAACGAAAAACTCATGAATGTGGTGGAGGTTTCTGTCTATTCAAGGTACAGGTTACAAGCAGCTTGCTAAGGCAAGAGCTGCCCAAGCTTTGGTTTACCAGAATCTTGGTGTGTGTAAGATAACATTTGCACCTTGAATAGGAACTTGCCTTTTAAAAGCACAGTTGATGTTCATAGATTTGGGTTGCTCTGTGCTTTCAGAATCCAGAACAATATGCTCTGTTGCAGTCTGCCTTGTGCACACTGTATGTTCAGTGATCATGTCAGCACTGGTTTTCATTGTCTCAGATTCCTATTCACATTGAAAATCTGTTGGTTGAATGTTTAACTCCTGTACCTGAGGATGGAGAATATTGATGGAATAAAAGTACTTGGTTCCAAGTTTAACCTATGTGCTTAACCAGCTTTGATTCCCACGCAGTTCTCAATATTGTATTTATTCCTGTTTCAACAGATTGTTAACTTTTGCATTAAAATTATTAAATCTGGCATTATAACTACACATTAATACTATTTTTATCTACACCTGGGCAAATGTTGTGCAAATCTGAAAGGTTGCCTTTAGGAAATCTCTTCTTAAACCCCTTTGTTTTATAAGGGTCAGTGTGGATGTATTAAATGCCAAAAAAAGATGCATAACAGGGATGCTTTTTAAATATTTGTGAAAAACTATTCATCTTCTTTCCATTGTTTGAAAAGGGAATATGGCATATGATTACTTGAGCTACTATAATCCAGCAGTGATTTTGCTGTATTTTTATTCTTCTTTGGATGATTATGAGCAGTAGGATGAGCTTCCTTGAATTTGGGCAAAGATCGTCAATTTAGTGTGGGTCTCTCAAAGTGGTACCTTGTTTTGTAAAAATAAGTCAACTTTATTTCACTAGATGCATGCCTTCTGTGTATAGAATTAAGTGTTTATCACTTAAGCAGTTAGTGATATTTATAGTGCGTCAGTCCAGTATATTTAGGAGCATGGGACAGGTGACATCAAAATAAGGAGAGAATGTAGCAAACAGCTTACTTGAAGTCTTGAAAAAGCTGAAGTTTTACATGCTATTTGCATGTGTAAGCATTCCACATAAAAGCTGCTTTACACCATCTATTCTTATAGATACAAGTTTTAAAAGCTGCAGCTTCTGGTGAAGTTTGTGGTGCTCTGAAAACTGCAAGTGTTGGGCGACTTGAATTGCAGTAGGTTTACAGTTCTACCAAATTGGACAGCACTCCAGCTTCTATTGGTTGTCCTCTGTTTTTACCAAAATTACTCCAGGATACTGATCTTTGTGGTCAACAATTAGATGAAATGACATTGAAGTATAACATAGTAAGCTTCCTGCCCTTTGCCAGCAACATTGAGACTAGCTACGGGAAAAAATAACCGTAAAGAGCAACTCCAGTGACCAGTTTTGAGTCAGTCTGTGTCTAGACTACTAAATGAAACATGCCTGGAAACTTTCCTTGATGCTTAGGGCCAGCTGGCACAAAATGGCCTGTTTGTGCTGGTGTGTGCTCACCCACTAAAGCAGAGTCTGCATGCAAACTGTCTATTTGAAGGGTTCTCAAACCTTTTCACTGCTGAATAGTGCCTGGAAATTGGCTGGGAGACTGAGTTGATGCGGGCCAAAAGCATGCCAGGGAGTATTTTAACAAATTAGTGGTTGTCTCTCAGTGATGAAGAACACTTCCTGACCTTGCCTTCCTTTTCTTCTCACACTTTTTCTTCCTGTTGGGAGGCTGGTGAAATAAAATAATAAGCAGGAGTAAGAAAAGACACTTTAGAACTTCTCTATCAAAGAAGCAGTAGTTCTTAGAGCAGCACTGCTTCAATTTACTCCAGTTTATTGCTAGCTGGTATCTCTAGAGGAATGTAGGAGAAGCAAGGAGAGCCTAGGAGGAATGTTAAAAGGGTTTCAGATGTCCTGCTGACTTGGAAGAATCTGATGTTTTGCTGAAAGGTCTCAAAAGGTTATTTTGTTTTTAAAAAGAATCTATCAAATACTTAAGTATTTTTCATTGGAGAAGTTTCATGTCATGATGATATTGTGTTAAAGGGAGGAGTTGTTTCTGGAGTGCAGTGTGAAAGACTGTTTTAAGGAGATAAGTAATTGGCTTATCTAATATTTTTGCAACATGCAGGAAGAGAACCATAGATTTGGTAGACCCTCCTCGTTTAGATGAAATTAATGAAGATAGTGCTGAATTTTAATATACAGTAATTTTTGGTTTGCATTTCTGTTGTGCAAAATACTTTATTTTACTAAACATTTTTGTCAATTACAAGTCTGTTTGCTCAGCATATTTACTAAATGGGGAATGAGCCGAAGTTTCATAGTCTGTCCCTAAAACTTTCTAAAGGTCTTCCCCAATGCCCTCACTTAATCTGTTACAGCTTTATTTTACATGTACACTTTCATCTTGTATTTTTGCAGAGGATGACAAATAGCAGCAGCTCCCCTAGCCTTCTCAATGATAGTGCCAAGCAGTATGCAGGCCATGGTAAGTATGTTTAAAGTAATACATATAAAAGTGTGTTTTGAAAATTTGATGTTCACTTTCACAAAACTGAGGCTTAAGGAGGTATTATTTGTTCTCTGATTTTCTTTGAGATACAGCAGAACTTTTATTTTTTAACAGTAGTATAATGGAGAGCTAAAGTGCTACTGAACTCATAAATTTTTAGCCTTCTCTTTACTGTGAGGTAAAAAACTAAAAAAGTCCTCATCAGTCTTGTCACTTAAAGTGAAACATTAGTTTGGATATCCACTGTAAAGCACTGATAGCTTAAGCATTTATGTTGCTTCACCATAGTATGCCTTTTTATTATGCTTCTTGGATAAGTTATTGTGTGGGATTAGTGTAGAGATGTTTTCCCTTAAATTTAGGGTGTGTGGATTTTGTGAAATGTCACATAACTGATAATTTTTAATAGCTATTCAGTTTCATCTTGGAAGCAGTACTTTGCCTCTTAAAATTTTTTCCTTGCTGTAGGAACATGTTTTATATACATGGTTTTCAGCTGAAGAAAATGTCTTTCTAGTGGAGGCCTACTTACTCACTAAGTTATATTGGAGGGTGTATTGAGCTTTGTAATGGGCTCTTCAGAATCACTGCAGATTATTTCAGCTGTAGCTGTTAAATTAAGTTCTTTAAAGAGGAGAGTAGTGCTCCCTTATGGCAAGAACATACATTTAAAATAAACTTCTGCTTTGAAAATTGCTGTGTAAATTATGCTCAAGAACTCTATTTGCATGTCTGACCCTGCAGCTAGTCTACTTACTAGGATTATAATTTTTTAAGCGTGGTAGTAACTACTATAAAATGAACTTGCTTGAAAGTTGAAGTTTGTGGGTATTTTCTTGTTTTTCTTCCTAGTTTATTTCCAGTAGGCTTTGAGATTACCTCTGCTGCTTTTGTCCCACTGAACAATTAGCTATTCAAGGCAGTGGAGGTCTCCAGTTTTAAATGCAGTCAGAGTTTGACTGTGACAGGCCAAATAGTAATGGTGATGCATGTCAAGGAGAGAAACCAGACCAACATTTGGAAACAGTTTTAAATTTTGTTGTGTCTCAGATTCTTCCCCCTCTCTCTCCCTCTCTCTGCCAAGCGGTGCTTCACTTGTAGAATTGCCCTTTTAGGGAGTATTTATTGTTGAACAAATTTAAGATAAATTCTCTGTTGAGAGTTTAATGTTGAAGAAAGTGTTTCATCAAAACACCAATGTTTACAGCTGGCAGTCATCTGCTAATTTGACAGTTTTAGCCGTGCAATTCAGAGTTTTAAGTTGTATCTGTGACTGTTACACAGTTTTTGATATTTTGATGCTGGGAAGGATGAATAGGAACAAAGAAAAGCAATAAAAAGTTATTAACAGAATGGGGACTTTTGCTATCCTTGGTTCTGATTTAAATTAGATGTGCAGAACAGTGACAGGACAAGCAAAATCCGCATCATTATTTCTAAGATCTGTTCCACAGGAGATTGCTAATTTCAGGTAACTGGAGATCATAGAATCATAGGATCTTTTATGCTGGAAAAGGCTTTTTAAGATCAAGTCCAACTGTTATCTCAGCACTGCCAAGTGCTGTACTAAAGTTTGTCCCTCAGGACCACATTTACACAATACCCCTAGGGATGGTGACTCGTGCACTTGCCCTGGGCAGCCTGTTCCAATGCTTGTCAGCCCTTTCGGGGGATCTTCTGGTGAATTAGAAACATTTTAATGTATCATCTACAGGGTTAGAAATAACATGTAAATGTAAGGAGCACTTACACCAGGTTTTCTGATCAGATGAAGGCTGTATTTGTTAGGTGGACTTTAAATAGTGTCAACAGCAATTAAACTTACTGAATTCTGTTAATGAGCACCATTTCAATTAAGCAGTTGCACAGAATCTAATAAATGCTGTGGGTTTTAGCAGTGTGATTGCTAAACTTAGCTTTGTCAAAAGGATTTTTTCCATATAGAAATAAGTTAAAAAATAAAAAATTTCTTCTAGTAGTGTGTATATATATGTAACGTGTTGGTTTTATGTTGGTTTTATAGATCCACTAACTTCACCAAATTCATCCTTGTTTAATGACTTTGCTGCCCTCAGCGTATCTCAAAGGAGGAAGGTAGGCAACAACTAAATCTTAAGTAGCATATTTATATATGAGTTGACAGGGAAGAAGATCTGGAATAACTTGAAATGCTACGTGAAATAAGGATAATTCTTCTGATGTTACTAGATTTATTATAATATGTTGCTGCTGATATAAATAAGGTCTTACTGCTTCATTTTTGCTACATCAGATCAGACTGCTGCTGCTATTAAGAAATACTCCTGGCACTTGTAAACTGAAGTTTACAGAATATGAAACTTAGTATGCAGCCCATTGAATTTGAAAACAAATTAATCTAAGGGGCATGTGACCTGCAAGCCTTTATGGCAGCAAGTTCAGAATACATTAAGAATCATTCTCCCGTTTATTTGTACATTATGTGATAATAATTATAACACTTTGAAATGCATTTAGTTTAAAAGACACTGTTATCATTGGGAAGCAAGAGTTTGGGGTTTTTTCCATCCCTCTAATTTGTATTGAGAAATCTTTCTTTTGCTGAGGGCTAAACAGCATCTTCAAACACCTTTGACCTGCAGCTGTGCAGGCTGTGGTGTTTCCCAGTTACATACTCAGTGGCTGGAGTAAGAGATAGAAGTTTGATTATATGGGAGTTCCTTCTCATTTTGGTGAACTGTCAT
This sequence comes from Platysteira castanea, assembly GCA_013397175.1. NCBI lineage: Eukaryota > Metazoa > Chordata > Aves > Passeriformes > Platysteira > Platysteira castanea. Next base: position 679,119 of record VYXC01009631.1, on the reverse strand, counting down.
TTACCAAAACCAGACATTATCTTGTTCCAACCAGTTATTAAGTTTTACTTTCACTGATGACTTTCATGGTCTACGACTTATTAGCCACATTATCCTAAGCTTTCATGTAGTAAATAATGAAAGCAAGCTACATCAGCATGTTCTGTATTATTCCTGCAGGTGAAGATTGAGCTTAAAGATAATTGCTATAGTTGATCCATCACACTGTTTTTTAAATATAAATGCTGTTATAGAACATTAATTTTCTAATATTAAGGTGTATCCAAAGTACATGGAATATCTACATTGCTCTTTTGCTTAATGCCGGTACAGTGCACTGAAAGTTGGATGTAAAGAACTATAAATGTGTTGCTTATCCATTTACAAAGGCTGGTAAAAATGAAAAATAATCATACATTCCTCCTTAACACAGGCTTTGAGAGCCAATATATACATGTATGTATGTACATACATGTAAACTTGTGCTTATGTGTATGCACCACGTGCACCGAAGAAAACAAGCTATGGAACAGAAGAATTGCAGGAATGACCACTGTCTCTAAAAACTACTTCAAAGTTAAGCAGTACAAAGTGAAAACAAACCAATTAATGTTTGCTTGTAAAGCACAAATACCTCAAATCTCAAATACTAATTCAGAGTGCTTTCTGACTTGGTCCATTTTTTCCTCAAGAAAAAGAAACAAATTAAGGCACTGGCTGCTAAAATAGTATTAAGAGTAAGTTTTACCTGTGAAATTGATTAACTTGGATTTTTTTTCTAGTTAGCATTTCAGCTATAACTGACTTTAATTGAAAGAGGTTTGTATTTTTCTGTGCATATTAGTAATTTATTTTTTATTATGACTGCTATCTTGTAGTGTATGCTTGTATTAAAGGTTGTTAAATACTAGTAATGGGGAAATTTTCATAAGATAGTACTTGAGCTGTGTAAATCTAGGCATCCAGGCTCCCTCTATAGTCAGCAGAGAGACATGAGTAGCTTAAAGAAACATTTGGCTCACACTGAGAAAAATATTTTGGAAGTGACCAGATGTTGGTGATTGCTTTAAGTGGAAAAAAACTGATGGCTAAAGTTATGAGAAATTAATTACAGTTTTGTGACTGACTGACTTTTGCTGACAGTCTACTACATTGCAAATAGTCATGGATGTAGTTTTAAAATATTTTTAGTATTTTTTATTACAATATGAAAATTCTATTAAGTGATTTCCTTAAAAGCACTAAATGCTTGAGAGCCAAGTATTTAAAAATCTGCATGATTCCCCTCTGTGCCATTAAGTGGGGTTTGTTTAGAGCTTGAGCAATGGGATTTATCAGGCCAGTGCTCGGTGCCTGCTGTATAAAGGGAGCCTTGGTGACCAGTTCAAATGTAGGTGTTTACAACATCTACTGTTTGAAAAAAATCTCCATTATCTTACTAAGAACCCAAGTCTAAGGTTTTGTTTGTTCTGAACTAGCTGGCAAAACCAGCATTTCCTTCGTTTATCACTGACTTGGAGGACAGATATAATACAGTCTTGGTAAGTAAATAAAGAACGATTGCTTTCTTTAAAAAATCACAATTCTAACTTGTAATATTTTGAAGAATTAAGTTATTTGGAGCTACGTAAAAATTGCATGTTTGTGTCGTGGAAAACTGAGTCGTTTCTGTAAAAGCATGTACTATGTAGTTGTTTTAAGCAAGTTTATTGATTGTCTCTTGATATTGCTGATCATGTTAAGCTGGCAGCCCTTTAACATTGGGCAAACCATGTGAAGAACATTTGATATCAATAAAATACTAAAGATAAGTTGATGATTGTAATTCTGAATATCATTGCTTTTTAATTAGACAGCATTTTTGAAACTAGTTAGTATGACTGAGCTATTTAATTTGCTTTTGATTATTTGATGTTTTGAGACATTCTATTTTCTGTTTAAAAAGTAAACATAGTCCATGAATTTTTATGAACATTCTTGAGGTAATTATCTCTGTTTAGAAATTATTAAACTGCATTTCAATTTTAGATTTCAGGAAAGCTAAGATTACTATTTAAAGACATTTTTATAAGATACTTAAAATGAAATCAAAGGAGCTAAGTATTTCTGTAGATGGAGCCTTGGTGGAGGTTCTGTCAACACTAAAACCTTCTGGATTTACTGTCCGGTTGTTGTAACTCCACATGCAGTAAGACAAGCAACCTTAAAGTGAATTTCCTATAAGAGATTTTTAGGTAAGTATTGATCTACAATGCACAAATAGGATTTGTGAAGCATGGAACAAAAGCTAGAGTTAGTAATAGACTAACACACTTTCCCAAGAATAATGATATCATGCTTGTTTCATTTTTTCTTCAAATACGTGTTATGCTTGTTAAAAATAGGATGGCATTCTGAACTTGAACTCCTTGGGTGTTTTTTCTATTATCTCTGTAGCCATTATCTAGAAAAGTGCTCCTCTCTAAACCTGAAATGATCTGTCTGGAAAAATTCTTGCTTTCCTTTTGGTAGTTCTGGTAAACAGTTCATAAAACCTTGTGTGACATAACTGATCAGAATCTGCTGCCAAGGACATGACAGCTTAATACACTAAGAAGAAAATATATTATGAAACTTTTGTTTAAGTTTGTTCTGAGACTGTTGCCACCAATCCAGGCTAAAAGGTTCCCATACTTGTCACTGGTCAGCCTTACAGGATAGTGAAAAGCATTTACTTTTACATTTTACTTTGTTTTTTCATACCTTCAATCCTCATGAAAACTGAACTCTTATGAAAAGTTTCTAACATTGACTTATTTCCATTTCATTTTTTTAATTGTTCAGTCACACCTAGAGGAGGTCCATTAAGGTGAGAATAACTTCAGTTCCCAGGCTGCAAGGACTGAACTAATTGCTGAACTGAACTACTTTAAATACAGTTTTAATGCTGCTGTTTATGTATTTTGAAGAATTTTTTTTTGTAGAATGCCTTCCATTATTTTAGATGGGTACAGGCAAGGACAAAAACTCTAGATTAGAAAGGAAAGTGTAGGAGAGATTATCTGAAGTTCACTCCAAAGAGGGTGCAGCTGTTTCAGTGCCATCCGTGGGGAGCGAGTGAGACTGGACAGCGGACTTAATTAATTTACTTTGATAAACAGAAATAAATGTGCATTAAAAATTATTTGAAACAAAAGACTACCTGTAAGCCTAGTCTGCACAAATGCAAGCTTTTTAATGAGTATGAGAAGAGTTTGACGTCTCAAGTTAAAAGAAAACAATAAAGATAACTTCAAGTACTGTGGGTATTAAATTCTTAAGACTTAAATGATTACTATTTTATTTTTGAGTGTCCTGCCTTTCATCTAATTTTATTCCCTCTTGGGAAGCTATATTTCTCTCGAGCTTCCTGTTTCCAGCTCTATCTTGACACCTCTGATACCTGGTCATTATCTAGTTCAGTGATGTTCATTGAAAAGCCTTATGTGCCATATTTGGTCTTGCTGAATTTACTTTTAACAAAAATGTGTCGAGACAATTTTCACCTCTCAGAGCATCCTGCATACAATCTCAGAAGCACAAATCATGTTCTGATGAGTTGAGGGGTAATGATCAAGCATCATGTCACTGTGCTGTAAGAGACAGAACTATATAGCACAGACTGTATAATGTACCTGGGCTAAATCTATATTTCAAACCTAAATTTTTCCTTCTAGGATTTATACACCCACACTGCAATAATAAAACATTACAGTTGATAAGTCATGCTAAAAGAAGTTGTTGCAGCAATACATAAAGACTATGCTTTATGAGAAAACTAATAAATGTTTGTAGGTAGTACCATGATCTAAAATCTGTTACAAGGATATAATATAATCTAATTTACTTTACACTTTTCCTTGGAATAGTTAGTTATTGGAATTGTTCCTTGGTTGTGTGCTCTTGCTATCTTAGTTATTACTACTTAGATAAATATGTATTTTTCACTTCCAAGTGTGACGTGAGAGAATATATTATTCACTTTTATTTCTGTGTGTGGATTAGTGATCATTGTGATACAAAATAAATTATAAAAGCATTTCCCTTTAGAAATAGTTAACACTTTGACATTTTGCCTCATCCTTTTGTATATTTGAAGTCAAATAACTTCAAATGTAACTGATATGCAAGATGCTTTTGTTTATATTTGCAAGCTTTGATTCTTTTTATACCAAGGCGTACGTAGTCTTCAAGAGTGATTTGCAGTAAAATAATTAAAATTTTTTTAAACTTGTGCACACATAGGTTGAAAGCAGCTAGAAAATATACCATTTTTGAGAAATCATATGCTTTTTAAAGACCAGAGTAAAAGCTGCATCAGTCTTTAACTCCTACCTGTATATTTCGTAACTGTGCATTGTTTTCCCACTTTTTTGATAATACAGAGATTTCTGTCCCATTAAAAAAAACCTTTAAACATGACAAAAACCTATGGTTTGCTCATAGTGTTCATTTAGCAATGGAGTTTTGAAAGTACATCTTGGGGTGGTGGTACTCTGACAAGTCTACAATACAGGTAGAACTATCTGCTTTAATGCTGGTGGAAAAAAAATCTGGTTTTCCACCAGTTTACATCAATTCAACAGGTGATATTAATTTCTTAGTAAAGAAATTTGTTGGTATAACTACATCCATGCTAGGATTTAAAGTTGCGGTAGTTCATACGTCATCCCAACCTAGTTAGGCTGCAAAATCGATGAGAAAAGATTTGACTTAGATATGTCAGTTTTCCTGCTTCTGAATTTTTCAAGATTTTCATGCCTTCAGCATATATACTCATGAAATAAACCTTTTTAGTACGTGCACCTGAAAAGTTTCCCTTAGCTGTGGTTTAAAATGCATGATACAGTGCCTGATCTATTGCATCTCGTACTCTCAAATTTGTTTAAACCGAGAGTTATTATTTTTTTGCAATGATCAGGTATGTTGCTCTGAAATAAGACATATTTTGATGCCAAATGGCACACTTAAGTTTTCTTTGGGTAGAAGAATCCTTCTTGTTTCTCTCTGTGTGATACTTTTCAACTAGTGGAATTCTTTCCCCAGCCAAACCCAAGTTTTCATGAGCGGTCTGGATGGAAGGGTGGCTAGTCTGTTAAATGCATGCAATCTCCATGTATAGTATTGGAAACTCCAAAATTATAAATGTATAAGCATTATAAATGTTAGCATAGTCTTCTTTCTTTCATAAGGGAAAAAACCTTCCACCCAACAACAAATACTTGCCAACCACACAATTATTTTTAAGCTGTTGACCAAGCTCCTGTTCAATTTTTTGTGGATATCAAAAATTAAAACACTGGTTCCAACCTTCAGAAGCTGAAATACAAAGAACACAGGTGTGGTCTGCCTATCTACCAGTGGGGGGTTGGGTTAGCAATTAACCAAATCTGTGTGAAGGAGTTTTGCAGCTTTATTGATGACAAAACATAAAAGAGTTAAGTTAAACTTAAAAGACAGTTTTTCTTTTTCCTATTTCCATCTTGCAAATCTGTTAGGATATTCCTGTTGACCATAACTAATGTTCAGATGTAACACTTTACTGTGTAGTACTGAACCCAGTTACAGGGTTGTATTCATAATTAAGGTGCTTCTTAGTTGATTGTGCCTGGATAGGGGCTGAATAATATGTTGAAGTTCATATCCATGGCTGGGTGTTTCAAGTACTGTGTTATTCCAGCTAATCAGTTATGGTTGTTGGGTGAAAATAGCAGTACTGACACCAAGAACTTTTATTTTGGTTTTAGTTTTAAGGGCATAATAAAACAGAAATTAGGGTTTTTTTTCAGTAAACTAGCAGCCTAGCTGAGTGTTTAACCTCTTTTCCAATGGTCTCTCTGCCATTATTATTTTTTTTTTAAATGAAGTCTTTCAAAAGTCAGCATTGAAATTTAAAATTGTGTATCTTACTTATTTTTGATATCAGTAGTACAAGGAAAGTGTGAGTTAGTATAGCTGATCTTTTCTGTCTGATGATGTAATATTGTTTGTTATTTGTATGTGCAGGTACGGTCAACTCACTGTACAACAGATGAGCCCTAGCTAATGCTACTGTTACACCTTTTAGCTGTAGTAATTTAAGGTAATGCTGCTTCATTTAGCAAGTAATGGAGAAGGCTTAAGATCACTTCTATTTGGTTTGGTAGTAGAAGCACATAGACAGCATCACCATAGCTGAGACTCTTCACAAACTTTGAAACACAATAGCCTGCTCATGTGTTTGTATGCCAGATTTAGTTGGGTATGTTTTGCTTTTAAAAAGGTCTTGTAAATCTAAAATTCAAAACCCGCTAGAGCTAAATGCATTTTAAGGAACAGAAATGTATTTTGGGACCTGAATGATCCAGAAAAAAATAGAGTTGCAGATCTTTGGTAGAAGAAAACTTTTCAATTGTGTAGTTTCATTTGTCAGCTTATCTTGACTTAAATACTACATGAAAGTTATTAGATGGGGAAGTCTTTACAGTTTGAATGTTTGTAAATATTTTCTTGTTTAAGTGTATTTTTCTAGGATAGCCATGGAACATCTTACACTAGAGGTCAGCTTAATCCTGAATTAGAAAAGGAAGTGTGATATTGCCCACTGTTCTTGAAACAGGAGGAGCTAGGGGCAAAGACACTGTTACAGCAAATAGTAGGAAGAAAACAGACTTGCTGAGCACGCTCCCAAAGTTCTTGTTGAATGAATGAGAACCAAGTAATTAAGCTGACTTGAGGAATACTTTAGCATAGGCTAGTGAAGTTAATAATCATTTGTAGTGTTCTCATGTGAAGATGCTACTCAGGAAGGACTTGTTTCTGGAATGGATTTCTTTTGTTTCAAGTGTAATGTTTTTCAGACTTTGGGGGTTTATCTTTCCTAATAATTGTGCCAACCAGTAGGCTCCTATCATTAGTTGCTGGCAGCAGCTTGGTTCTGCAGGGCAGGGGTTATAATTATTAGCTATGCTTGAAAATGCTTACCCTTCTCACCCTGGGGGGAAGCTAAGCTGTTGCTAGCAATTAAAGCTGGTTCCTGCCTCATGTAAACATTTGCAGCCAGTAATTACTACATCTGAATAGTTTTTTTACCTCATAAAAAGACTGTAGGGAAGGCAAAAAAGCAATTGTTTTTGTAAACATACAAGAGAAATTGTTCCCAAGCATAAAAGTCGGGTTTATTAGTCCAGATTTTCATGCCCTCTGTGTTTTAGGTAGATGTATTTACATGTTCGTATATATAGATATATATAAAAAAGTTCAGAAATGATCAGTGGTTGATGAGTTCTTGCTCATTTTAAGGTGAACTGTTTTCTTTGCTTTATTTCCTACTCTGTGTAGAGATCGGGGATGTAGCGAAGTTGATACTTATTCAAACTTCTCAGTCCATTTGCTTTCCCTTCTGTTGAATATTTCCTCTTAGCAGATACTGTTTTCTGATATCCTTTAAATTCAGATTGCATTTCTAAATCAGATCCCATTTTGCTCATTGAGAACAAGTGTTATTTAGAATGACTTTGGTGCAAATAGACTAAAATTTATTTCCAAAAGTTAATACTGTATATTCCATCTTCTGACGTCTGTCTAAATAATGAAATCTTGACCTAGTAATCCCCCAATATTTTATGGTAGGTAATGAAAGTAAAAATTTTATTTAATCTCATCCAGTTTTGAATTTCATTTTTAATGCAAGTATGCCAAGAACTACTTTAACATGAACTCATATTGCCTCTATGTTGCTTTAAGGTTTAGAATTGACCATTTTTTGCCTCCCAGCCCTCAGTATGGTCCTTCATAAAGCCTAAAATACATTTCCATCCTGTTGTCTGGAATCTGAATCCTGTTATGACCAAAATAGCATTCTTCCAGGTTGGCTCATTTCCTCTTTCGTTTTGGTTCTCCTTTTAAAAATATTTGTAGACAACCAGTTATTATGGAAAATTAGAAGAACCCCTTATGAATGGAAGTATGTTTGGGCACTGGGTTGTAGTCCAGTAGTCTGAGGCAGACTGCACCCCTGCACTTGGTAAAGCAGAGAGAGAGAGATGGGAAAGTTTCCAGGGGAACTGTTAGTCTTCATTATGTTATTTCCAATAGTTTGCCTAAGAAAAATACATATTGTATTCAAACCCTGCCCTGAAGTCAAATCCTGCTTGAATGTCTAGCCTCTCAGACCTTATGGCTTTGCAGGTTAGGATTTTAGTAGTCTTTCTGATTTACTGAGATAAGTTGCCCAGTAGTTGAGTGTTTCTCCAAATGAACAACCGATATTTAGATTTACCATGATCAAGTGTGTGTTTGAACTGCAGGAGGACTTTGTGCTACCCATCGCAGATTTCTAATTGGTATGGTAAAATTCAGTCTTGTTTATTGTTACTAAGGTTGGTTAACTCTGCCATGAAGTTTATTGCCTTTGATAGTTCATAGTCCATATTGGTGTCCTTGGCGGTTTTTGTTGTTTTGTTTGTGGGTTTTGCAGGATTTTTGGGAGGGATTGGTTTGTTTGGGTTTTTTAGGCAAATGAGGTACTATTGACTCTACTGAGTTTTAATTCTTTCAAAAGCTTTTAGCCTAAGAGATTTCAGGGAAGTAGAGAAGAGAATCTATTTAGGTTTTGTTTTTGCAGCCATTTTATGGTAATTTTGTCCTGTGTTTTACAAGTTGTTTCTATATGAGTGGGAAATCTTCTCCAGTTAGATTCTTGTCTTGTTTCTTGAGCAGTAATTTCTAAAATGTGTATGAAGGTACATGTTGCTAAGATTTCTAAGGTGCTAGGTGAAGTAGATATATGAATAAAGGTAAGTTAAGCTTTGATTACTTTGAGTGATCTATATCCAGATGATAGTTGCACTGCCGCATAAAAATGCCCAAACAAAACCCCACAACAAAAGGAAACTAGCCAATGCCTGCAGTTTGATGCAATTGTTGATATCATTGGTTTAAAAGGCCCTGATCTAAATATGCAGAGATGCTAAAATATTTCTTTTGATGGTATTTACTATTTAGGTAGATATACATAATTTTGAAAGCACAGAGAAATCTGGAAGACTTCTGTACTTTACCTGTTTGAAAGTAATTAACAGATTTTCTTTTTTACAGTGTGCCTTTTGAATTTAATGTTCATATCATTCTTTATAAATAGTTCCATTTGTAGAGATTATTGCCAATGTAATAGAAATGTCACTGTTAATGAGGTGCAAGTAATTCCTGCATGTTAACTTCCTCAAATGTGTTTTACTTTTTCAATTTTATGACAGTTCCCAATGCATTTGTCATAGTAATTCTTGTCTGTTTTCACTTGAGACAGTAGCTGAAGTTATTTTTTTGAACATTAACCTGAGCAGAAATACTTCTCTCAAGAGTTCTGCTGCAATTGGCTACTCAGTTCTACCTGATTTTTAAAAGCAAATTTTCAGGAGATGAATCATGGCAAATTTGAATTAAAAATTTGGTAGAATTTTCAAGGGAGGTGTTCATTACTCTGATGTGATTGAAGGTATCTATTTTGAAAATATGGATTTTTCTTTTAACAATTCCTCATTTGTACAGAATTCTTGAATTTGTGTGCATATTTCAGTGGCTGACTCGTGATGGATGATTTTGCTTACAAATAATTAGTAGTCCCTGAAGTTTGTTTTGGTTTTTTTTTTTGTTTTTTTTTTTAAACATTGTTTATTATAACCAAATAGTCAGGATTGAAAGGAAACAGTCTCAGCTAAATTTTACTTGCAAATTGTTTCCTATTCCACCAATCCAGAATCATATCACAGTGTAATACCTATTTTAGTGTAGCTTTAGATGAGGGTTGTTAGGAGTGGCCTGGTTTCTCTCCTTCTTTTTCATAGCCCAGGAAGTATCGACTGGGGATGCTGGATGAGAGGATAGTTCCGGTGGGATCAAAAGCAAGAAAATCAAAGAACCCTATTGGCTGTCTGGCTGACAGGTGTAAAACAGGAGTACCCATCAATATGGTTTGGTGGAACAGAGTCACAGATAACAATTTACAGGTAAAATTATTTTTTACTAGTCACTTTTTCAGTATTTTGGATGTTTTATTTTAAAATTTGGAAATGTTAGAAGCAGTTACTCCAAGTATGAGTTAAGATCAAATCAAAGATTTATTTCACAAAGCAGGTGTATTGGCCCTCTAAGAGTGTGATTTGGAGATATTATCTTTACCCACTGCTGAGCTATGTACTTTACTTGATTTTGGTATAATCTGAGGGGAAGGAGCAAAAAAAAGTCATTTAATGTATTCTAGAAGCAAACAACCACAACCTTTAATTCTCATCCTAGGAAGTTTTCTACTGGTAAAATTAGTGATTGTTGTTAAAATGATTGACACAATGCAAATAGATGCCCTCAGTACAGAATTTGAAGACATTACCACCATGATCAGGAAGTGTAAATTCTTAATTTTTATGTTGGGATAGTTTGTATTTCTCAATTTGTTTGAGAAATATATGCAACTCTTACCATTATTTTACTTTATTCCTGAATCTTCTTCAGCTCTGTAAGAGGGGTGTGGTACAGCTGGATTTGAATATCTCTTTACTGAAGTAGCAAGTAATCCTTGGGATAATAATGAAGGATAATACTAGTCTAGGATCAATCTGCGTCTTGTCCCTTAAAATGGAGTTTAGATGGAAATTATTACAGCGGTGGGGACTGCACCGCTGCTGCTAATACTGTTTTCACTTGTGTAGTGCTTTTGATTCCTCAGAGATTGTTATTTTAGTCTTCCTGTGAGGGTTATGTTATTTTTTTGTGTTTTCTCAGTGAATGAAATGGGTAAAATGACAACAAACTTACAACTAGAACTTGTGTCACTTAAAGATTTTCTTTCAGTTCACCGAATTTCTGCCATGTAGGGGCCAACATGATGCTTGTATGAGCTCCTTTCCACACTGATACTAGTTTTACATTATTTGATGTTTGGACATCACTGTGTTACGGAAATGGGCAGTCATGGGCAGCGTGCTGTAGGCAAACTAGAAAATGTTTAGGGCCTTCAGTCTGTCTTGGCCCTTTTGCTGCTGGGGAAGCAGCACAGCCGCTGATGGAAAAAAGATGAAGCTTAAAGGAAACACTGGTGGAAGGACCAGGTAAGCTTGAAGGACAATGGTGAGAGCCTGTGAAGCAGTGGTATTTTGAAGGGAGAGAAGATGGACAAACTGAATTTATCGTGTGTATCTAATAGTGAGTGTAAGCCATAATTAAAGACAGTTGTTCTCAGAAGACAGAATTAGAAAATCGTTCTCGAGGTGGACATTAAAGGGCAAGAAAAGTCCCATTTGCACTCCTGTCCTCTGTTTTCTTGCTGTACAGTGATGCAACAAGCTTTGTTGTTAATCTCCTCCATTTAGATTAGAAGCAAAAGAACTTAATGCCTCTGGAGGCTGGAGAGGCAGCAGCCTGAAACTTGAAGCTTCTTGCCAGGAGCAGTTGTCTTCTCAGTATCTGTGCACTCTGAAGTAGTGTTCAGAGTGTGGCAAAGGGGAGGAAGCTCAAGGTCCCCATGCTTTCTGAGATTGGCACTGTTTGGGATTGGCTGCACAGCATGTAGCTTTCGCAGGGTGCAATTCCAGGCTCTTTTATTACACCAGAGTCCCGGCTACATAACTGTTTTAATATGTGCAGCTTAAGATTTTGTATTGCATGATTCAATTGTATAGCTTCCCACGGAGATGTGGGCTTTAGCAAAACATGTATATGTACATGTGGTGCAAAAACAAGCAGAAGGATGTGCCAGCCATAAGAAATAGAATTGGAGGAGAAGCAGGAGGGATTGAAGAGAAACTGCAGAGTCTGGCAAGACTGAAGAAGGAAAGGTGTTAAAACTTGCATTGTAAGATAATTTAACTGTTACTCCTACGTGGCTGTGAATTTATAATCTGGATCTGTTTTATGTAAATATGGTGTTATACTTACATGATTAAAGTCATGTGAAGTCTGTAGAGTGAATTGTACTCTGGGTTGTGCATTAAAAAAATAAGAAAAAACCCAAACCAAAGTTTGTTTTATAGTGATGTATCCTACCTTACACTAGGAAGTGTCCTGAGCTACTATACTACCACATGATACATATTATAATAGCAAATGGTAATTCTCCTTAAAATGGTAGGAATAGATACATTTTAGTTATACAGATTAGTTCTTACTCACCATCAATAACTGATTCTGTGTTTGTTTCTTGAGCAAAAAATAATCATAGAAAAATACATTTTTAAAGTATGTTGCATTAGGAGCATGGGCTTCTAAAACTTGAGGGTTTTTTCCAGGACTTTGAAGGATTTTTGTTAAAAAAATGTGAAAACATTCCAAATCTTTTAAAGTTTACTTTTTAGTGAGATCTACTTGCCAGTTGTAACAAGACTTTGCTAATAGTTTTGTCTGAGCCTGTGTTCTGGTTTATAAACCAATAAGTATTTAGCCAACAAATTTTACCCAGTTTTAAAAAAATTGACTCTTAATTCTTCTGCAAGAGCAGTAGAGCAATATAACTAATAACGTTGACAAATTGGAATTTATTAGAGCCTGTTGTTGGAGTGATGTGATGACTTGTCACAGTAATTATAATAATGTTGCATGTTACACCAGTCCAATGGTGGGAAAGAAAGAGATTTGCTTTGAAGTCCTTGGTGACCTCCAGTGTCTTCTGGGTTGCTCTGACACCACAAAATTCATCCTTTCCTGATGTCATGGCTCGCAAGGAATCCTTGGAGGAATTGCAACAATGCTCTGTGAAGTGAATCTCCTCATGTAATCTCCTCACATCTGCCTGTTAAAAAACAACAAAGAAACCTCAGAACCCAACAACAACAAAATAATGTGTTAAGCTCAAGGAAGACTTCTACATGTTTCTGTATTCCTAAGAGATCTTATGAAAGCTGTGCCAAAAATAGACTGGTAAAGGATTGCCCTGCTTTATAGCATGGGTGTGGGTTTGTGGTGGTTTTCTGTAACCATGACACGATTATGTAATTTGGGATGTCAGAACAGATCAGCATGAATTTGGAAGTGAAGGAGACCATAAAAAGAGAACAAAGAGGCTTGTATCCAGTTTCTAGCATGGTAAGTACATTAGCACATCCTTCTGAAGTCAAATGAGATTGGCATACTTCTTGAGCTAGGTAGCTGGCTCTGGGCTTTGGTTGAATGTGGGACCAGAACCACTTTAATAAAGTAGCATTACAGCCTCTGAAACTGATGTGGCATCTCTGCTGCTGTACAGCTGCGTGCTGTGTTGAGAGATGCTGAATGAGAAAGGAGAGAGAGAGAAGAGGGTGGTGTCCAGTATTCCTGTGGGATCTGTGTGTGACTTTCCAAAGGCTTCATAACTTGTACGTCCCTGTGTTCCAGCTCACTTCTGTACTTAAAGGCACTTTGAGGATTCACTTATTCACACAGTAGTGCAGCAGTGGGGCCTTACAAGTTTATCACTGAGGAGTGTAAAGACAAATCATATGTATCAAAATTGATAGTTGATGAAACTGGAATTTTGATTTTATTTCTGGATTACAGAAATGTTATGTGCAACTCCTCAACGTATTGTAATACCACATGCTGCTATGTAGTTCTTCCAGTGATGGTATTCAGCTTAGCTCCTTGGCTTGCTCTTTACTTTCATCTGTACCTTCTTTTAAGGAGCCTTGAATTGTTTTGGGGTTTGTTTTTTTTTTGATGATACTCACAGAATATTTTGTCTATTCTCCTCCGTGCTATATTTTAATTTTATTTCCTTTCATACCTGTAAAAGCATAAAAGCCACCAGACAAATTCTGAGCTGACTGGTGACACAAATGAGTTGTTTAATTGTCCTGGCCTCCTTTTATACTTCTGTGGTTCCATCCTTAGTAATTGCATCATAGCTAAATTCAGCCTTCATTTGGACTGTATTTATATGTGTTTTATGAAGTTTTTTTTTACGCTGATGTACAGAAGTATAGGAATTGTTTTTGTACGTGGAGCTGGATGGGCTCAGTGTTTTGGACTGTCTTTGGAAGTTTCTTTGCAAAGCTGACTGAAAGAGGCATGGGCATAAAAAAATCTGAAAATAGGGTATTTTGATGAAATTTCTTCATGGAATTATTCTGAGAATGCATGATATTAGGTATTCAGGTAATAATTAGGGAAGTTGCTTCACTGATTTAGTTTCACAGCATTTTTATTAATATACTGGAAGAAGGGAGATGAGATTTCAGTTGGCAAGGTTGAGAGGAAAAATGAATGATGGCAATTTTAGCAAAGGTATCAGTTAGAAGTCACCTTAGGTGGTTAGCTAGAAAAATATAGCATAGCTGACTCAGGTATACTTCCTCCTCTTTAATGCTGTTTGTTGAAAACATGTTTATTAGCATTTTGAAATTTTGTATATGCCTTCTTATGGGACATTTGCGTTTGAAACTGAAAATAGACCTATTTAACATAGTGCAGACAGTGCTAGTGGTTTTTGTTTATTGCTTAGCGTTAAGAAGTACATTTGCTGCCTTTTAACGTCACAGTATTGCATAATCTTTGTGATTCTTGTTACTTCTGAAAATTAGTAAGTTTTCAATACCAATTTTCTCTACAAATTTTACCAATCCTGATTTATTCTGACTTAAAATTTTAAGCCTCATCTAGCATGAATAAGTTACTTTATTCTAAGGTGAGTAATTAATTATTAATTAAATGCAATTTGTTTAAAAGCTGTACTTATGTGAAATTTAAGCATAATACTGAATGAAGAAAATGTTTTTCACTAGCAAGATCTAGATAATTTTCATTCTTATAAGAGTTTTTTTTTTTTTACTTCATCTTGGGAAGTCTGGTAGGACTCTAAGGCAAGAACAAACATAGTTACCATTTAAACAGGTTTTCAAGCCAACTGTTGATCCAAATGTAAAACTAAAACTGGAATTTATACTTTTATGAGTTGACAGAGTGAGAGTAGGATATTTTTTCAGGCCGGGAATATAATATTTTGAATCACTGGCCATTAAGAATGTGGCTTTCTAATTCTGGCATATTTGTATGGTCATTGCTGCAAAATGGTTATCTACAATGATTCAAAAATAATTTAAATATTAAATATTTAAAAACTTATAGTAATATTACACTCCCTCACTTAGTTTAGTCACTTACTCTGGCCTAATTATTTTCATTATTTTCATGGAAGAAAATTGTATTCAGAGAAATTAATGTTTTACTTCAGATAAAATATTTTCAAAAGCATAGAAGTTTTCAAGAACTGCAGTTTCACATAAATGTAATGAATGTAAATGTGGATTGGAGCTGAAGCTTCAAATTGTCTGACAGTATTTGCTAGTTTTGACCACCAGTTACTAAAATTTGCTGTATTACTTTGATTAGTTTATTCTGGCTAGTGACTGTGGAACTTGAGTATTTTTCTGTATTTAGGAAACAACTTGAAGATGGAAGGGTCTTTTAAAATTGTAATGAAAAGTTAAAACACATTTTTTACCAGTGGAAAAAGTCTTGGATTGCAGCTTCATGTTCGTAGCATCACAGAAAGTAAAACAGGCTTTCATAGTATAGGGTCTATCTTTGTAAATCAAAGCTGTTTACTTGTACACAGTATTTTCATCAAAGTTATGTAAAAACAGCCTAATCTTAGCAGGCTTTGATGCTCCTCCTGAATTGTGATATCAAAAAATAGAATGAAACTGAATTTTCATCAGACTTGACCCATGCTGCTTGTAATTCTATAGCATAAACCAGATTAGCCCTAGCAGATTCCTGGATTTGACTCTTTCGCTTGGAGAAATTAAAATACCTACCAGTTAAAGTGGAGCTCTTTTTAAAGTGAAGCTGCATTTAAAAATTTTGATAGTTATAGGTAACTTAGTAAGTAAGTAACTTTTTACTAAATAAGTAACTTTTAGATGCCAAAACTGGCCTCTATGAAACTTGCAGAATGCATGTAGAAATAAGAAGCATCTCTGTGCTGTAGGAGTTGTTTGAACCATTTGATGAAAATGATGAGAGTTTAACCAGAATGCCATGGCTGGGATTTTGGGAACACTCTCAGTTGCTCTAGGAAAGTCTGAGTTATCTTCCAGAAGGTGTCTTTCTCTCTGCTTGCACGCTTTAAACCTAATGCCATGTCCCACCCTTGTTGCCTGGTTGACGCAGTATTTAGGTGTGATAGAGCTGTGGATGTGTCGTTGCTGCTTTCAGGAGTGGAAAAATGTGGATCTTGTAATTCTTTAGAATTACATTCTTTTAGCAAGATGTTACAAGTTCTGTCCCTTGCTCTCCCAGTTGTTTTATTTGATGAATATTTAGCTCTATTGCTGTTTGGAAAAGTTCTACATTATTCTTTACCACCTCTGTAATTTTCTCCAGTTTCAGTGCAGATTTCGCTGAATGGTTGCATGCCAGTTTTTATCTAGAGGAAAACCATTCTCTTAGTTATTCCCATGCCTAAATTCGGATAAGTCCAGAATATTACCTTTTGAGTGTAAATGTGTCAGTTGCGTGTTTCCAGTCTGTATAATTCAATTTGTTTTGCTGTATTAGTGTATATCTTAATATGCTTTCCTTAACTGTGATTAAAGAGTTTCAAAATTCATGTGAACTCTTTACCTATTTACCTCACAATCTACATATTTGCTTATAGATGTTCCTTGAGTATTCAGAAACATGCATGTGTAAGATGACAAGGTGGTGAAGTTCATATCATAAAGTGGATAGTGGTTAAAATTTACTGTGTGATATTTTTGCTATTTGCTTTTAAACCTGGGCATCTTCTTTAATTTTACAACTTTGAGAATCTTCTCTTTCAGTGCTTTGAAATACATTAATACTATGATGTTTGGCCGAAATATTGAAATAAAGATATCAAAACTCTATTAACAGAAACTCTTTTCAAATACTTTCTTCACTGTCTAAATTGATGTTCACACTTCTAATTTGGCACTAATTTACTTTCTCTGATGCCACTATATTTGTAAAACCAATGTGAGTAATTTAACTAACAGCTGATATATTTGGTCATTTTAAAACTGCCTGAAACCAAACTGGTCCAATATAATTTTCTGTAAAAAACCAAGATTGATTATGTTAACAGTATCCCTTGTCTATGGGGAGCTGTTGCTGTCTTCTTATTTTACCTGACTTGTTTAGACACTTTGGAGAGGTACTCTGCAGATTACTTAACAAACTAAACCCTGTAATTTAATAATCTTCAAGCTTTTCAGAATGTTCATGTAATAATTGGTTTTATTTCTTGGCTTTATGTAGTTTTTGTTTCACTCATGTCATTTGTTATTGGCTGTCCAATAATAAGATTTTTGCCTTTTGAGCTCTAACTGGGAGTTTCTTTTTCTAACCCCCCTACCCCAAATCAAACAAAAACCTCACCTCAAAACAAACACCCTGACCATAAACTACAAAACTGTCTGCACTGATTTTAATAGAAATTAGAAATTGCTTGTGTGTTTGTTTTATGTACTAACAAATACTGGATGTTTGACCATCATTCTGCTTCTATTTTTTTCTGTGGCACCAAATTTAACTATATTATTAAAGATGCTAGGTGAATGAAACACACATAGTTGAAACAGAAGTTAACTTCACAAAAAAACCTGAACACACAGATCTATTTTAAATAGAGGCAGGGGTGACTTTTCTAGTAGGAATCATTTTTACTCTTTTAATTTGAAATTGCTAGTTAGTTTGAGATGAAATTGCTGAAGTCGTGGGGGAACAGTCTGTGCAGCTATGGCAAAGCTTTCTCAGTGTCAAGTCTGTTCTCCAACTTGTAATGTAATGCTTATGGAAAGCCTTTTGCAAAATGTTGTATGAATTTGTACACCAGCTGTTCATATGGAAAGTTTGCTTATACTACTTGAGACATAAGCTAAAAGCACGTCTAAACTTGTTTATGCAGACCGGCTTCCAGTATTCTTTGTTCTTGTCGGCAAGCTGTATGTACCTTAAAAATACCCCCGTACTAGTAGGCCTTTCTAGAAAGTATTTTCTACCAAATAGGCACTCTCCATCCCTTCTCATTTAAAATAAAAATTTAATTTATTTTTTTTAAACAGACACCAAATCCTTCTGCAAGTGAGTTTATTCCCAAAGGAGGATCAACCTCCAGGCTGAGTAATGTATCCCAGTCAAGTATGTCTGCCTTCTCTCAAGCCTTGTTCTCTCACCCCTCCATGGGAAGTCCTGCTGCTGCTGGGTTAGCACCAGGTAAGTTGAGAGTAATGATTTGTAGTACAGTGGTTTGTTTTGTCAAACATAACCCTATATATATCGTTATCAGATTTAGTGGGTATAAATGTAGCTACCTTCTAATTAAGCTCTTAATTTTAAGGTGATCCTCAAAAAGTAGAGGAACTTTGGATTTGTCTTCCAGTAGTATGGAAATCACACTGCAGGCTGTGAAATCTGCTCAGCCACAGCAGCACTGAAATTAACAACTTAACTCTGCTCCTTTTGGGGAAAAGGGTTACTGAATTACCACATACTGTGTCCTAAGTGGTTCTTGCCAGAGCAGTACCTGAAGATGATCTAAACTACCCATAGTCTAGAAATGCATTGTAGTCAAAAATACATATGATCTTGGATTACCACACGCTGATCTGCTCTTTCTATTTGTTTCTAGACCGTGTGATGTAGAAGTAATTTTTTGCAATATTAATGAGTGTATATGAGGACTTTAAAACTGGATTAAAAACAAAAGGTAGAAGACAAGCTAATTCTAAAATATTTTCCTTGCAAAATAGTATTCATTTTTATTGTATCTGTCACATGTAATCTCAAACTTTTAAGACCACTTTATTGTTATTTCCCAGGTTTAAAACTCTTACTGAAATGTGTTCCATGCAGTCATGTAATTGAGTGACAGATTTTTTTACATATTTAAAAAGTTCAAGCCCTTCATGCATCTTTTAGTCTTCTGATCTTAACATTTTTACTTAGTTCTAATAATTCTGTTTGAATACAATTGAAATATTTCTAATATATAGTCATCAGCAGATCTGGATATTCACACTGCAGATTCTTTAATGAGTTTCTGTATGTACTTAAACCTCCATCAATCTCTTGTGCCTGAGAAGAAGCATTAGGTAGCTACCAAAAGGCAGGCAGACCAGTGTTACAAATGATTTTTTTTAAACATCTATTGGCCATTACTATTTATTAAAATGAACTTCAGGCTTTCTTGAGGCCAGTGTCAATGTGAAAGAAGCCAGCATTTAGTTTGCATGTAAAAACTTACTGGAGCAGGTTAGGAAAGTCATTGATGCTTCTGCTGACCAAATGAACATGTTGTGGTAATGTGTCTGCTTGATACTATATTGTGCTGTACCGTCTTATTGGAAAACTGTTGTGTTTATATGCCTCTCAGCCTTGTCACCTGGATTGAAAAGTGTATAAAGGATTAAATAGAATACAGTAAAATGATCTACTTTTGGAAAGTGTCCAGTGGGGTCTCAGAGGGATCCTTCACAGTCCAATTTCTTTACTATCTGTAAGTAACACTTGAAAGGATAAGTAACACTGATGAAAGAAGTTTGCACAACAATTTCAGCTCCTAGAAATAAATATACATACCAATGCTGCATACTCTGTTTCTTCAGATACTATTGTTTGTGTATGGACAAGATGGGGAAGTATTCATAAGAGCTAACTTCAGTCAAAATTGGCTTGTTTCCCTGCTCTTCCTGTATAATTAAAAAGAAAATATAGTTCAAAGTAGGATTCTTGGTTGGATTCTCTGAGTTTTTCTAGAAGTTTTTTTCTTCTCTCACTGAGTGCAGAATTCTCTGAACCTAAGTGTCCTATGTAAATACTACTCATAGACACTTATTTTTATTTAAATGCCAACATTAAAGCTGTCAACAGTATACATCCACAGAAATTCCTGTTACCTCAAGGTCAGCTAGGAGGTGCTCTTTCTAAAAAAATTAGGCTCTTAAATAAGAAAGCAGTATCTTTGTGTGGGGAAACTTCACCACTTAGATCATGGTGGATAACAGAATAAAAAAAAAGTGTAAATACATTCTGAAGTTGTCATGAAAAACTGGTTGAGATCTGTTGGGTTTCAATAGGTGAAAACAAATTCAAATGAAACCCATATAAGGAGTTGATAGGAATTTTCCTTTGAATAAAGATAAATCTCCTTCCAATTAATGGGTGCGTACTGTCCAGTAGAATAACTTCGGGGATTTAAGTATTTTTGTGAGATTAAGATTGCTTATACTGATTTACAGCGTACTGGAGGAAATTAAAATTTCATAAGAAATAAGGAAATGTAGTAGGAATAATTTAGGGCTTCCATGGTTTTATTCACCCATAACAAAGTAGGTAAATTATGAAAACAGTCCTTTGATTTCCTTCTTGATGTTGGAAAAATATAAGTTCTTTCACGTATCTAATTTCTGAGATTTCCCTAAAGGTAAGTGTAAATCAAAACCACTTTTGACATCCAGTATTTCATACGTAACTCAATTGTTCTTGGAAAATATTTGTTCTGCCTGTCTTGTCAACAGTTTGGAAGAAATACTGAAAAATACAACAGGGGAAATGTAAAATTCTTTAGTGGATAACTTGTATCCATGCCTGACCTATCGATTAGGATGTAGCATGGAAGAAGGTTACTCCTAGATTCATATGTTTACTTACATAAGTGCTTTCTAGGGTAATCTCAACACAGAGCCAGTCTTCATCTTGGTAGCCTTTAATAGAATATGGAAATAGAGTAATATAAAATGCAGCTTACACAAATGGTGGGATAAAATTGTTTCAATGAAGAGTTGTAAACAGATCTCCTTCACCATTTCCAAACTCTTTCCATAAACTCACCTGAATATTATCTTATTGCTCCTCCCTTTCCTTGCTAGCAAACACACCCTGTTTGTCATTTGTGTGGGAAATTTAGTAAGGAGTTGACAATCTTCAAGTAGCACTTTTGCTGACAAGCTTATCTTACCCAGTCCTTTGTAGCTGTTTTAGAGTATTAATGTCATTAAAATATGCAACACAGTGTATGAAAGAAATTCATGAATGTCATCAATGTGATAAGACATCATTGCTGTGTTAAACTTGAGAGAACAGATGTATAGCTCCCAGTAGGGAAAATCTGTCTTGGGTTTGCTAAAGCTAAGTTATAGCTAAAGAACGATGCCTTTGTCACTGATGGAAGTGACAGCGAATTGCTGTTGCTTCTATATTTAGTCCAAGTCAGAATGTAAGAGATCCCATTTCTGCTGCTAGTCTGAGCCTGCAGGCTTAGGAGCCAGGAGTGTGAAGGCATTGTGCTTGTGTCCGGTTGACATGTCTCCATTTCTGATGAGCTGCAAGAGTGTAGTTTTCTCAGAGCCCACAGCCCCAGCTGGAGATGGGGCACTTTCAGCTGAGGTGGTTTGTGTGGCTGAAGGCCCCAAGAGCTTGTTCCATCCTCCTGGATCAAATATGGTGCAGAGGAAGTTCTGCAGGCATTCCAGAATAATGTAAGAACAGAAGACAAAGAGATTGTAAAACTATCTTTTTCCCAATTAAAACTGAAGACGAAGAATTGATGATTTAAATTGTTTAGGGAATGAAGCAGATTTAATTAACTTGAAAATACACAGCTACAATGCTAATGACCTGATAGAAAGCTTACAATAAAAAGAAATATTTAATGAATTTAAGGATACTACTTTAAGGTCTTGAAACTATCTGATTTTATCATTTACTTTGCTTTGATGTTCTTCAAAATTTACCTAGTAGTCTGGGATACAGAGCATTAAAGTGATAAAATGTTAAATGTTTAAGTTTTGACCTCTTGGATGTGTTACAAGCATTAGAGGCATAGGGATATGGCTGTAGGTTAGTAAATTTATAGGCAAAACTTGAAGGTTTTTTTAAACCTTTAATATTGTAGGCCAGCTGATGCGCATACACGTGAGCTTAACGAAATCCTGCTTCACTAAGTTGTGAATTCTCATTAAATCAAGAATTTGTAGATTCTGAGTCATTAGGAGATCATGCTTGATGCCCTTTGATCCTGATTATCTGTGTGAATTCTCAGATTTAAAATACAACCTAGCTTTTAATTCAAATACATTGTGTGCTACAGAGCTTTATTAGAAGCATTAATCTCATAAAGTGTCTTTGAGCATTGCCTCATATGCATGTCAAAATCTGCCATTTCCCATTCCTCTGTCACAATGAAAGTTCAGAAATAAAAAACAAGGCAAGAAATGAAAATATAAGAATAAAGAGGGGTATGTAAATATGATCTGTCTTTACAGGAAAAGAATAGCATCAGGAGCTGCAGGTGTGCGTAGGTAACCTGCATAATCACTGTGAATGTTGTGAGAAGATCTTCAAATCCCACAACCATTTCCATGTTGGTATGACACCATGACAGCTGCACCGTGCCACCTCTTTTTAAATATAAATAACAGTGAAGTGAAAGAAACCCTTTCTCCTTGCAGTTCATCTTTTAAGATTGTATTTCACTTCTTCATGAAGTGTATTAAGATTCCCCAAGACAAGGAATGGAGAGCCACCTTTGCTGGTAGAAAAGTCTTGGGAGGGACAATTTTAATTAGGCTTTTTGGTGTCTGTCAAAGTATTCCTGTTGGCATTTGAATTTTAATATAGAGGAATCTTGAACCCTCTCATAGAGAAAGCTTAATGGTATTTGTCAAGCTCACTGGTATGGTGTATCTATCTATATGTATACGTAAATCATAAGTAGATTCTTAAAAGCCCATTTTTTCGTAGGCCCTTAAATGAATAGGCATTTATATAAAGCGTGCTATCAAACCCAGCCTAATACTGTGAGGTGTGGTTCTATTGTTACTATCGTTTGTTTAGTAACATCTTTTTCCTTGAGTATGAGTCAGTAGGTATATATATTTACTTTTTAATATAGCTATTTTCCTTTATTTTCCTCTAATTCTATTTGTTATGATTAAATATTAATATTAGTATGCTTTTAACTGACTGAAATACTAATGAAGTTGGTGATATCTGCTTGAGTTTCTGCACTCTATTTGCTGCCTTAAGTTCTTAAATATGCGTAAGTTTCACTGTATTAGAAGTTTTTTTCTCCTTTTTTTTTTTCTTACACTGGGCTTTCAATACTTCTTTAGATTGTGCAGAATGTAATGCAAGTCTCTCAGAAGAATCTCTCACCTTCAGTCTGTGTGTACCCACCATGGCACTAGGAGCAAAGTTCTTGTAGTGTGTGTAGTATATTGTTGTAGTAGTATAAAACCAAACTGTAGTCAAGCTTCTTTCATCTCCTGAACTCACTATGCATATTGGCAAATAAGTAGCCCACATGCTCTGCCTGCCAGATGATTTTCACTGAACTCTCGATGTCCTTTCAAAATGAGACCTAATTAGACTGGAAGGCCATCTGAAAGGATTTGTGTAATGCTGTGATCCTTTTCTTTCAATCTTGCATTAATACCTGTGCGAAGACATTAAGGATTTATGTGTGTAACTGGTCTTCAGCAGGAATAATTTTTTTTAAAAAGTAAATCTTAAAGTGGAAGTTTTTTGAAATTGTTTCCGTAAAAACCACTAGAGATCTTTCTTCTTCTGGGAAACTTGCAGTAGAAGGTCACAGGATAATTTTAGCTAGTTGCAAGTCTTCACTTTTCGTTAAGATATTATTTACTGTATAATGTGCTTTGTACATGGAATGTTTATTTTAAAGTAGGGAGGTCTTCAGTTAATTTTCCATCTGTATATATGAAGTCTGCTGAGTTTTTCTTTCATGATCCCTACAGTTGACTGTTTTATTGAAGCCAGTTATTCCTGAAGCCAGTTATTCCTGAAGCCAGTTATTCCTGTCTGGGTTGAAATGATGTGCTTGCAAGGACTTCAGTTAATACTGCTTTATTGGAAAAGAGTGAAAAAGACATGTCAGTAGCTTTCCATAGATGAAGAGAACTCTTGAATATCAAACTGTAGCATTGTTTCAGTTTAATGGCCGCTTTAGTCATCCTTCAACTTTTAATACTAATATATTGTTTCCTTTGAAACTGATCTTTTCCCTCAGTGAATTAAGAATGCACTTGTGTTTTAGTATTTTGTTAAAAATGTAACAATCTTTACAGTAGCTGTTGAAATATTTGTTACTCAGTCAGTCAAGGTAACTTGTACCTTAATAAAAACTTACTTTCTTTTGTAGCATAAATTGGTGCTATCAAAATGTGTAACATTTTACAGTCATACAGGTAATTTCTATTAGGAGACTATTTATGTTACCATTTAGAAGTGCCTAAAGTAATTAACTTTTTAAGTTAGTACACTAGTCAGCAATATTCTATAATATTGCTTATCTACAAGGTGTGTGTACACACATGTACATGCGTTAATATAAGGAAAAGTTCTGGCATAGAAAAGTGCAGACTTGTTTTCCTTTCTTATTCTTATATTTTACATTTTTATATAAAGAATAAAGAACTTAGAAGACACAATTAAAAAGAAAGGCATATGATTTTCCCACAGTTTAGATTTAAAAAATCTTGTGTATTTTCTTGGAACTATTCACTTTGAAGGAATAAAAGAGAATTGTGCTGAATTAATAAGCATGGTTTTTGATAGGTCAGAGCAGTAAATGAGAGGAGCTAAATGAAAGGTTACAAATATTCTGTTAATATCATTAGGATAATATAGCTTCAAAATAATTTTTCCCAATCTGCTGTTTACTTGTTAATACTGAAACTGTTACTTGCTTTTGTCTTTTGCTTAAAAAAATAAAAAAATGAAATGTAGGAGGGATGAGATTACTTTAGGGGCATGATACGAGTGTAAAATCACTCCTACACATTAGTGATGATACATTTTGAGAACTCTGCATACAGTAACTTGTGATTGAAGTTAAATAAACTAGTTTATGTAACTAAAAAGTGTGTATGCAAAAGAAAACTGCTCTTGCTTTCATTAGTTGGATATTTGCTTAAATTACTGTGGTTACTAGAGCTTATGGAATTTATTTAATCAAATATCTGAGTATTAACTAACAGAATTCTTAATTAGAGAAGAATTCTCAGCTGTCAATGGAACATTAAGTATGAAAGTTGTGTACCTTCTGTCAAGAAAAGGATTTAGTATGACTAATGGAATTCTGATTGTATAGAAGAGAAAGTGCATCCCAGTCCGAACTGAGCAACAATAAATTTCAAAGGTGTTTTCCTTGGTGTTAATCTGAACACCTGAATATCTCAGATCTTCTGCTAGTAAGTAACTCTGCAAGGAGTTTTTTTGAAGGGTTATCTCTTCCTCAGCAGCACCCTTGAATGTCTATTTTACACCTAAATTTTTATAAATAAGCAAAACTGAGAATTCTGCATGCAATACCTTTTGAAGTAATTAAACTTTTTGGTAACTAAAAAGTCTGTATGCAAAAGAGTTGCCCTTGTTTTTTCTCATTGATGCACTTTGTTTAGAAGCGGAATTTCTCAGGCTTCAGTGGAGTTTCCTCTGTAATGTTGAAGGTGAACACCAGCCAGTAAATTATTTTCAAATAAATTAGAAAATCCCAGCAGAAATGTTTGATAGACTTCATATCATAAGATGTCACCTGTCTTTACATATCAAATGTATCTTTTGGAGGATGACTTCTGAATATAATTGTGACTTCTGAATATAATAATTACAGGAAAATAGGTAACTACTCCCCTGAAGTTATTAATAATAGCATATTGTGTATTATTAACACTTATCTGTGTGCTGTATTACTGGAGACATTCACTGCTGTGGAGTTGTAATAAAAGGTACATGCATAATCAGGTGAAGTGAGTTACAGCTTAGCAAACTCCACTGACTGCTCATGTAACTGTTAAGTGAACACTCGCTTATATAGTCATTAATACTTTATCTTTTCACAGTTTAATGAACTATCTTCTAGACACAGCATTACTTTGACTTGTCTTCCCCTTTCTACTACTTCTAGCTACTTCTATGTGTTTCATTTCAGTTCTTCATGTGTATATCATAAACCAAGCCCTATCTCTCTGCACTAAGCACAGATTTTTGGGAAAATAATCTGTGTGGTCATGCTCTAATTGTTTTATCTCTCAAGGATTTCTATATATGAAGAGTTGAGTGTCTCACCTGCTCAGGATATTGTTGGTAGTGAAGGCTGTTTTTGTGAAATTTTTAAATTTTTTTGGTGACAGATTTGATCAAGAATATTTTCTTGTATTTTTTTAAGGAATGTCACTGTCAGCAGGATCTTCTCCTCTTCATTCTCCCAAAATAACTCCTCATACATCTCCTGCTCCTCGAAGAAGAAGTCATACTCCTATCCCAGCAAACTATATGGTGCCTACTAGTGCCTCTGCGTCTGTCGCTAATGCTGTCTCTCAGCCTCCATCTACTGGCCAGGTGATCCAGAAGGAAACAGTGGGTGGAACAACATACTTCTACACTGATACAACTCCAGCACCTCTCACAGGAATGGTATGTTCTCTCCAGCTGTCTGGAGTTTGTAAGTGCTGAATTGGTTGATACTACAGATACTATTTTTAACTATCTAAACTGCTTATTCTGTATGAAGATTAGGCCTTTTAATTATTTTAGTTGTTCTCCGAAATTCACTGAAATATAAAGAGCAGAGAAATTTTTATGCTTTTTTTTCGTTTAGAGCTGTGTAGAGCTTTGTGGGGTTTTAATACAGCAATAGAAAGCAAGCATTCTATGTGTCTCAGTGGATACATACATAATGAGAAAACATCAAGAAGTCAGGTTTTTCTTTCTGATAGATTAAATAGCTCGTACATTTACAGTGACAGGGAAAAGGCAGTTACAAAAATGTTAAAATAACTATGTACTTGCATATATACACACACCTCCCTCCCCCTTGAAATCAATAGAAGTGAATACCTCATTAAAAAATTGTAACATATCTGACAGTTTATTTGTAGCTTGTACTGTACATAAAGTTTTCACAGTTCTGTAGTTGGAACTGAAAGAGTGAGAAAACTCTTCGCTTACCTTAAGGTTTTTAAAAAGCTTCTTGAAATATCTTATTTTTAGGTATTTCCAAACTACCACATCTACCATCCAGCTGCACCTCATGTTGCTTACATGCAGCCAAAAGCAAATGCACCTTCCTTCTTCATGGCAGATGAGCTCAGACAGGTAAGGTGATGGAGAGTTTAAAGAAAAATTACATATCTTGGCAAGAAATAGAAAATTACTAATGGTAGAAGACAAATAGACACTTGCAATCTCTGCAGTCAGTTTTCCCTGTGAAGAATTTGAGAAATCAAATCTTGTGAAAGATGGAGTACGTCTGAGGGTGGGGATGAGTTACAACATATGACTGCAATCGAATCTGCATGCCATGATTTACTATTGAGCTCAGTACTATTACTGATGTATTTTTTTGGTGTGCATGGGTTTATTTTTGTAGCATTCTTTTAAGCTGCAATACTATTCAGTTTTAAAGTCTCCCACTGAAATGAAAGTGTATGCAGGTGTTAGTTGAAGAGCCCTTCTCGAGGCTCATCATCTCAAGGCTGGCTGTGAGTGTTATTTATTTCAGCTTTACTGCAGAAGGTGCCTTTGTCAGTGCCAGGTATAGTAAATGTCTTCTGAAGCTCCTTCAAGAATTTAGGTATTTCATCATTCAAATTTTCAAGCTGATGGTCTTCTGACCCTCTCTGCTCTGGACACTTGTATCAATTCTCTATTTTAGTACAGGTAGTTAGTACTTCAAAGACAGTGTTTTCTTAAGTTATGAAAAACGATGAGCTGAATTAGAATGTTCAAAACTTGACTTAATTTTTCTTTCAGGAACTCATCAACAGACACTTAATAACGATGGCCCAGATTGATCAGGCTGATATTCCTGGTAAGTAAGTGTTTCTCATAAATCTAAACAGTGATCACGTTTTTCTGCAATCATGCACATTCATCAGGAGTAACAACATCTTAGAAAAAATGCCACCCGTTTTTAACTTTTCATGAAGCCTTAATCATCAGCCTGGGCTGTGGATAACCAAATGCAAAGTGTTTTAGAAATATGAATAATTTTTTCTCTTCTATTCTAATTTTCTTCTGTTTTGAAGTTCCTTAATGGTTAGCAATACTTCAAATTGCTGAGAAAGGAAAGATCATTAAGGCAATAAAGCATCGTGAAGAACAGTTTTGTATTACTTTGTAGATATTAGGTACTTCTTTAAATGATGCATATATTTTTCAAAGGTTGCACGTGAACTAGCAAAGCAGTGTGTTTTGAAGTGAATTGGGTGGTATGTTAAAGAAGGCTTTGTACTAGTTCTATACTAGAACCATATACTATTTAATGTGATTTGGCTTTTGGGGAATTTACATTATTCAGCTTGATTTAAACAGTTGTTGGTTGCAGTATCTTTACTTCTTAAATGTGTGCACAATATGATAAAGATGCAGTTAAAAAAATGCAGTTTAGTATTTTAATCCAGAAGAAGTGCAGGTGTAATCTCAATCTGATTTGTAAACCTGTAGCACTTCTCTCTCCTTGTTTTCTAAACCAGTGTATCAGAACACATAGGACTGATACTTGCTTTTTTTTTCTGATGAAAATGGTGTTCTTACTATGGTATAAAGTCTGCATGGAAATTGGTGCTTATTAATGAAACAATCTAGGAAAAACACCACAGAAATGTCATTCATAAGGGTGAATTTCTAAGGTAAATGAGAAAATGGCAGATGGAACTGTGCATCTATTCTGTTGATTTCACAATGTGAAAATCACTGTTTTTCTGAAGACAATTATTTTTAGCTCTGTGGGATCACTTCTAGGAACCTACCAGTATGTTGGTATTAAAGCTAAAATAGTGAATTTTAACTTCCCATGCACCTACAAGATGATGGAGATAATTTAAGTGTTAATGAAAGTAATTTTAATTTTCTCTGCTATTCAGTAATTTTCTCAAAGTCAACTGAGGCCTAATGTGTTTCTGTGTATAAACTGATTTTAGCAGTTCCTGCAGAAGTGGACAGCTACCACAGTCTCTTTCCTTTGGAACCACTGCCGCCACCCAATCGGATACAGAAAACGAGCAACTTTGGGTACATTACATCGTGCTATAAAGCTGTAAATAGTAAAGATGACCTGCCATATTGCCTTCGGAGGATACATGGTGAGGAAAATTGAGTTGTCTCAGTAGGACAAGCATTCCTAAGTATACCAGTCATATTTTAATGTCCGGTTACTTCTCAGCAGTTTCAGACAAAATGTTAAAGTAAAAAATTCTCATCCTAAACATTATACTTTGAACCATGGGTTTAATTTTTTCCCTAGGTTTTCGTCTTGTTAACACAAAGTGCATGGTGTTGGTTGACATGTGGAAAAAGATTCAGCACTCAAATATAGTAACTTTGCGTGAAGTGTTTACCACTAAAGCTTTTGGAGAACATTGTAAGTTTTTCTTTTTTCTTTCCCTCTGCCCTTCCTCCCCTCCCCTCAGCTGATGTGTTGATACTTTTTTCAAATGTGCTTGAGTTAATAAATGTCACCTGGTTCTATTTTTAAGCTCTTGTGTTTGCATATGATTTTCATGCTGGAGGAGAGACTATGATGAGCAGACACTTCAATGACCCTAGTGCTGATTCCTATTTCACAAAACGGAAATGGGGTAAGGGAACTACACTATCATATAATACTTCTGTACACTGTTTCCACTACTTCAGCAGTAAACATCTGATCAGAAATAGTTGTTCAGCTTAATTTTTTGGCTAATCAGTTCTGTCATAAGCTGATTGATACCTCCTATTTGTAAAATTTTTTTAGATTAACTAACAAGTATAAAATTGATGTCAGTGTGTAAAGGAATTATAGCTCTTTGAAAGAAAAATAAGATAGAACAATGGAAGCCAGGAGCTCTAGTGTCCTTATTGCAGGTCTGTCACCAAGTAACACCTAACATTTAATGGCAATGATTCCAAAATTCAAAAGATATGCCAATTTGATTCTTGCTCTTTAGGTGTCCTACCCTTCTATTTTTTTCCTTGCTAGGTATTTTGAGGAATAATTAGACAATATTTTATTTGATGGTTTGAAATGTGAAGTACTAGTTAAGAAATGGATTGAAAAATGCCTGTACGATATTGTTTTCAGACACTAACTTCATGTCTTAGGTCTGATTTTTTTTTTTTTTTAAATCAAGTTTATACTATAGCTTCAATGGAGTCACTAAAACTGCATCAACATTCGCAAATTAAGTCTGTCACAGCATGGTCTGTGGCTCAGCAAGTAGCCCAGTAGAGCTCATATGGTTTGTGGCTAAAGCCTCTTCCTCTCCAAAACAGTCTGCTGTCAGTCATTCTTCCTGTTAGGACCAGTTCATGACCCCTCCAGTCTTACAAGCTGCAGTCAGGTGTTGTCTGGAACACAACAGTGCCATGCTGAGAAAGAGAGGTGATAATGAATGGAGTCACAGGGAGACTTATGGTAGAAAGGTACCACGCAGAGCTTCTTTGGACCAACTTCTTGCTGGCTGCAGGGCCAGCTCTGAAATTAAATCCCAGCACTAGGGATGACCAGAGGACTGTGACATGGCCTGTTTTTTTTTTAATTAGAGAAGATCTTCCCTGAATGTCTTTAGGCTGCCAGCATATGAAGAGAAACAGAAGCTAAGGTTTTTTTCTTTTTTATGCCTTTTGAAATTAGAGCTGTTAGCTGTGAATTCAAACTGTTTTAAAGGTTGAGATGTAAAACTTTACTTGGCTATCTTTTACATCAGAGTATATTGGTTTGGTAGTGTGTGAATACGTTCAAAGACTCAAAGATAACCTTACATATGTTCAAAGGCTTGTGGATACCTTATATGCTGCATAATTCTCACTGACTTTGCACTGAGCTGACCAGTAAAAGTGGAGATGGAACTTGATTTCCACCACTGATTTTGGTGGCAATATCTCAGACAGAGGAAACGCTAGTTTGGTGTGTCATATCCTGTGGCAAATCAAAAAGTGCAATTACAGATTCAATGAGCCTGATGCGAAACTAATTTGGTGAGATAAAACTGGAAGATCTACTGCCAGGTTAATGACTGTTACGTGCAGGACTAGGCTTCTGAGCGTTTCCCAGTCGTGGTTTTCAATTTCCACGTAAATCAGTCTTTGCTATGTTTTTGTATCTCTAGAGAATCGTAGAAGAATGATGTCTGTTCTAGATAAAATAATAGAAGTTACAATAAAATTCTTGGGAACACATTCTTTTGTCACACTGGAAAATAATTAAATTTTGGTCCTATAAAGGGCAGTCATGTCTCATTAATTTATCAAAGTTCTTTAAAGGAACATCCAGTAGATAAGACCTTAGGATTTTCAATGAAGTCCAACAGAGTCTTTAAAAGAACTCAAGTAATCATGTGGCAGAGAAAATTCTCTGTTAGGTTAATGCCTGGTTAGAATATTGGAAACAGAGTGAACAATGAAGATCACTGACAGGTCTCACAAGATGATGTTCTGGGAGTTGTATTTCTTAACACATTCACTTGTTTGCGCTGAAGATAAATGGTCTGTCAAAGTTTGCTGGTAATACCAGGTTATTTGGATTGTTAAAAACAAAGGCCAATTGTGATTGATTGCAGAAGGATCTTACAAGACTGGAACTCTTAATAATATAGCAGGTGATGTAATGTAAACCAATGTGATCAAAGGAAAAATGTAACTCTAGCTTTAAACATAAAATGATGGTCTCTGCTGTGACTGTTGCCACTCAGTAATAGGTCTGGGACCATAGTTAAGTAGATTGAGGAAACTACTGTCCTCTTGCTAAATAGATATAAATAGGAAATAGATTGATGTAGCTTATTAAGAAAAGAGAATGAAATGGGAGACATTGTATTGAAGATGGATGTGCCTGATAGACTCCTGTCTGTAGTTGTGGTCTTCCTCATGTATTTTGAGGAGTGTAAAAGAGCAACAAAGAAGTTGAGAAGGGATGATCAAAGGTGTGGAACAGCTGGATGAACAACAGCAAAGTGGAATAGTGCTTTTCATGCTTTTAAAGATGGAAAGGAATGTAATGGGGTTAAAAATAACTGGAATATGGTAGGTGTCTGAAAAATCATCTGCAATAAAGAAGAAATGAATAAAAATAATTTGTTATTTCTTCCAGCCTAAAACTAAGGACTGACCAATGAAACTTGACAGGTAGCACATTCAAAACCTGTGTAAAGATAATTAAACCATGGAACTTCCACAGATTATTGTGGACATTTGCCTAGGTTCAAGGGTGAAGTGGGCTTACTCGTGGAGGAGAAATATTTGGGGACTGCTAAGACATACCTACCTCTGAGCTGCAAATCACTGGAGACTAATGGAACATTCTACTTGTTTATGTTTATATATTTCAGTATTTATTGCAAGCTGATTTTAAAGTATGTGTCTTTGAAACAGGCTCATGGGCTATCTGGACCCTTTATTTGACCTATTTCAACTTTCTTTTATAGGCAGTAATAATCTGGGAAGCTGGAAATAAGACATCAATGTCTGTTCAAACCAAAGTATTATTTAATTAAAATGTGCTGTCTCAACAGAACTTACAGGGATATTTAGGGAAGATAACTGTCTCCTGACTATGACACTTATTACCTGCTCTTTCAATCTCTTTAGTAGATAAATCTGGGGAAAAGTCACCTGAATTCCCGAATTCTGCCAAATCTTTCTGCACATCTTTGCTTTGGCCTTTCTTTTTTTGATAACTGCTGCTTTCTAGTCTGGTCCTCAGTAGAAGGAGCAATGTAAGAGAGAAAAATAAGATTGCATACCTATAACTTGATTTCTCAGAATTGCCTGCCTTCACGGATCCTTTCTCCATCCCCTCACAGAGTTTCTTGGCCGTCTGCCTGCCTAGAGGAGACTCCCAAGAGAAGCAGGGGAATGGATGGAAGTTGGGTACTCTGCAGCATGAGGCCCAGATTAGTACAATTGCTTTTAAAGGTTTTAGGAGGTACAGCACTGTGAACCTGATCAGTGAACTCAGAGAATTTGATTTCAGGTATGCAACCTTATTTATGTTGAACACTTCAGTTGGCAACATGAGACCTTGATAGTTAAAAGATGAGGATTATGGTTTACATGGCTGTCTTGCATGTCACTGGTGTCAGTGTGGTCAGTCTTGGGTGTTTTCTTCTTGCCGTGTTATTTACAGATCCTGTTACAGAACTACCTCGGTAGAGATTTGGTGTGGGGGAGAAAAATAACAACTTACATTTATTTTTATACTGTAAACTGATGTGTCTAACTTCTGAATGCAGTAGAATTTGTTGCTTGTGTTCTTCATTCAATGATACCTCCTCTTCCTTCAGGTGGTATAGTATGATAATCTAACATTGTTCTGTCATATTTTAGTAAATTTGCACATGTTTTAAAATCAGGAATCTGAATTTTCAGTTAATTGCTACTCAAAGTACATTTATTTGAAAAGTTTCTTTTTATTTTATTCTAACTTCTTATACTACTTCAAAACACTTCATACTTTAAACATTAAACCTGTTGTTCTGGAACTTTTTGGTTTTCTTCCACCTTTGATATTTCTTATAGGTTCAGATTATAGTACACATTAGTGCATTTATCTCTGCAGAAATTATGTTGTCTTTGCATTAGCAAGTTAACCTAAAAGTACTGAAATGTTGCTCTTAACAGTCCAATAATTGAATGGTAAACCAAATTCTGTATGTATGAACTTTAAAACTGAACAGCCAGAAAATCCTGGCAAATTAACAGTGACTGCCAGAAAGGTTTGTCCTGATGAATTTTTGTGGTTAGCAGAGATAAGCATGCCTTTGATATGTCCTTTATTCTGCTTTCAAACACTCCAAGTAATTAAATGTTAGTGTACATGTTGGAAGTAGGAGTTTTCAGCAGCACAGTCTCTGCTCTTCAGCAAACAAATACTTTCTGATGAAGATAAACACGGTCTGGGAAACTTGCTTTCCTTTTGACACATTAATAGTAGTATGTAATGCACAAAAATGGACTTCACTGCTGACTTTACAATTTTTGCATCCCCACATGCTGAATGTTTTTTCATAAAATACCACTTCCACTGAAAAAGAAATAAGTTGTGATGACTAGATGAATAGTGTGTGATGAGGAATAAGAATATATGAATATTGAAAGTCAGCATGATGTTTTTGAAGACAAAGTATGTGACTAATAATTATCCTAAAATACCTTTGCCAGAAGCTGCAACTTTTTCAAAGTAAGTTCAAATTTTCAGTAGCTTCAGAATTTTTACAAAATATACTGCTGCACACTAGTAGTTCAGAACCTTTCTGTATATTGAAAGCTGGGAAATATAAAACCAAACCTCAAGTTTCCCTGAAGGAGAAATGAA
This sequence comes from Platysteira castanea, assembly GCA_013397175.1. Classification (NCBI taxonomy): domain Eukaryota; kingdom Metazoa; phylum Chordata; class Aves; order Passeriformes; genus Platysteira; species Platysteira castanea. The sequence continues at coordinate 644,840 of VYXC01009631.1, read as the reverse complement.
GGCTACTGCATTTGCCTTATTTTCAGTACTTTAACTTAGGAACACCAGGTAAACACTGAACAATTCTCAGTTCTAAATGTAAAAGGCAGATTTACATGCCTGAGAGGTTCAATTTAGTAAATGGGTAAATCTTTCATTGGGGCTTTTTTTTTTTTCCATAACTGTGTGAGAATTGCTGTTTCTTAGCATGCTTTCTGACAGTGTTCCTGATGATATGAAACAGGCCCTACTGCTGAGGTTCCCAGGTCTTACTTCCCTCTCCAGGACTATTCCTGGATTTGTACTTGCTCTGGAGAACAGAATTTAATTTGAATGCTTTTTTAACAAGCAGAAGCTTAATATACCCATGCACACCAGTGCAAAAGGTGATTTTTTTTTTGTTCTGTTGAGAACGGCATACCACAGAACTTAAAAATAATCGTCAGCATTTTTATTTATTTATGTTTATCCCAGTGTGACAAGTCAAAATGGTGGATAACCTGTGTTTTTGAAATGGCAGGTTTTGAATTTTTAATCTTTTCCATTAGTGTCTGTGTTCTACATCTCAGAGATGAAGTTACTGGGAGAGGTGAGTCTGCCCTGCAGTAGGAGGGAAGAGCACAGTCCGAAATTTTGCTTGTTGTAGCCATGGATTCAGCCTGTGATGGGAAGCCTTTGCAAATCAACCATGGAATCTCTTAAAATACCACTTTATTTAAAGTAATACTCTGATCACTTTGGTAACATTTACTTGTATTCTTGTGATGTTTTTCATTGTGTTCTGCACTGTTTGGAAAGCTTTCCAACTGTGTGTTTCTCCTGAAGAGCAAGCTTTTGGGTCTCATCTCCTTGGGTCTTTGCTCAAGTGCTGTCTGTGGCAGGTCTGATGGGCCTCTTGAGACACACGTTATAGTCAGCATTGCAGCAAACTGAACTGCTTTTATTCGGGCTTATTTTGAACAGAAAGAAGGCATTTCAAAGCTGATTCTTCCTGTGTTTTAGCTTGTATGTTTAGTGTATGTGAATGTGGGGTGCAGCCAACTGGTGTGAAAGCAGCAGCCTAGATTTGTCTGTAGCCTCAAGTAAGTTTTTCCAGTAGTAAAATAATGTTGCTTGAGATTTTCTGATAGATGAGGAGAAGCTGTGTTAAACCCTGCCCTTTCAGTGTATATTGGATATTCTCTTGGTTACATTGCCTTAATTTGAAAATCAAAGGGCAGGTGCTGTTAGGCATGCAGAAAAATAACTCCCAAGTTTTGGCTTTTCTCTCTTTGTGATATTATAACAACATTTCTATTCTGGACTTACTTCATACACATGTAACTGTCTTACAGTATCCATGCACATCCCTGTTAAACGTACTACTCATGTTGCTGTTCACCAAATATAAAGTGCTTTCTACAGCAAGTAGTAAAGAGAGGGAGTCTCAACTAATGCATGAGGTTGTATCTCCTCAGTCATTTTATACTCCAATTTTTGTCATGCTGAAGAAGAGAGAATAATGAGGGAAAAAGTTTGCTACATGAGACTTCTGGTATGCTGGTTTTGTGGGAAGTGATCTGCATAATGATTCAACAGGAGGCCAGAAAAAACAAACAATATCTCATTATGCTCAGCTTTCAGTAGATGTGCCAGGCTTATTGCTTTTTAAAGGAGTCAGTGTCTTGATCTTCATAATCTAAACCAAAGCATCTTAAACCTGAAAAGTGAACTGAAATTTAAAAATGGACAAAGCAAAGCTCGGAAATGAAAGCTGATTAATATTCCCAGCCCATCACCCCAAAGTCAGTAAAATTTCCAAGTAAAAAGTTATCAGTAATGTGTTCCCTTTCTTTTCACTGTGCATATATTTTGTGTGTATGTATACATGCAAGCATACACACGCTTACTTTGAGATGCACAGATGTTGATATGGTCCTGTGGGGAAAGGGGGAAAAAAACCCCAACCCCCAAAACCAACAGCAACAAAAACCCAAAACAACCCCAAAAAACCCCAACCAACCAAAAAAACCCACCAAAACAAAACAAAATTAAAGAAATGTTTAGAGAAGAGCACAGTCAGTTTACAGCCAAACTGAATCAGGTGCTTACATGACTTTACTTAATACTGATGATATTACTGGTCTCAAAATGAGCAAAATCAGTACTGAGGCAACATCTTGAAATGTCTATTCTGGTTTGTAAATTTGAGAGGTGTGCCGGTAAAGGCACAATAAAGGAAGCTCTCACACCTGCTAGGTTCAGCAGAAAGAGGAAAAAAGGGAGACTTTATTTACATTTCTGATACTTTATAGGGTTTTCAATTCCACAAGCGATTGGAGGACATGTCAGTTCCTCTCCAATCGCACTGGAGAAAAAGGATGCTCATCCAACTTTCTCTTATCACAAGAGGAATGAAAAACAGAAAATATGGTTAAGTAAACATTGACTATTGTTTACATGAAACTGTGTGAAAATTCTGACTCCAAGGTTATAACAGAAGGTTTAGCAGAAAACAGGACAACAGAGAGGTACTGTCGTACTCTGGATGTATTTTCTTCTCCTGCTTCAACTTTGTGCAAGGCAAACAATGGCGGCTCCTTTGAATTACACACATCATACTAAAAATAACATTTGTTATCTATATCTTCATTTTCTGATCTGCGACTCAGCATTACTCAGAAACTGTTCACAATGTAGAATTTGAGTGCATGTTTGCAAAGGCTGAGTTTTACTTTTGCAAGGAGAACTACAAATCCATTTGGAAGGGGAGCAATGCATTGTTTTCACATGACCCATGGAATAGGGGTCATGCAGTAATGACGGGTCAGGGAGCTGTGTCACAGCAGAACATACGTGAATTTGTGTTAAAAGATGTTTAGCCACCAAATCTTTGTCTGATTTCCCCATGTAATTTGAAATTAGCTTGTTATTTTTTCTTGATAGAAAATGGTTAATTGGAAAGCCTGCCTGCAATAAAGGAGGTAAAATGGGATCTGTTGCAGCTATTCCGGTACATACTCTTTGTTTCAGGATACTGGTTCTTACCTTGGAAGTACCAGCATATTTTGATGTACTATCTGCTTTCAGCAATTTCCAATCAGTGCTCACTCTAAACTTCAAAAATCAGCATCATTTCACTGAATATGAGAGTGAAAATAATAATACCTAGTGAATTGTCAACATTTTCAAAAACCACGATTGAAACCAACCAGTGAAGAAAAATCTACTCCCAAACTCACCTTTAAAACACAATAGATGTGTTTTTCAAGAACTAATAAGAGTTAAATGAAATGAATATGTGAGTTAATTGTATAATTCAAGATGTTGTAATTTGCTTTTTGCACGGCAGCCTTCTATTGATGCTTACAATGTTTTGGTTCTAGGTCAGCATGACGGACCTCTGCCACGGCAGCACGCGGGATTGCTTCCAGAGTCTTTGATATGGGCATATATTGTGCAGCTCAGCTCTGCCTTACGGACCATTCACACAGCAGGACTGGCGTGCAGAGTTATGGATCCAACGAAGATTCTGGTAACGGGCAAAACAAGGTGATGAAAGCATTCGGTCTCACTGTGTTATTGTATTACACACACATGGCAGCTGTGTATGTATGAGGTGACGGTGCACCTCATACATAAATAGCTACTAAGTGCTCTTAACTGGCATGAGGCAGTGTGCTAAAGCTTGGAATTTTGGTTTTTTGAAGGTCTTCTGAAACATACTTTGGAAAGACTTAGACATTATCTTCAAACTACAGATCAGACCCACTACTGTCAGTTTAGAAATCTGTTGATTTATTTGTAAACTGAACACTGCCTGTGCGTTTTACCAAATAGTAAAACCAGTGTTTTCTGATGCATAGTAATTTTCTTTTTTCAAACATAACCATGACTTTTATCATATCAAACCGTTCAATGAATGCTAGAGGAAAAATTGAGTAACCAGTAAAGTTTAATGGCAATTCTTCCTTTTCTCTTCTTGTTCCTAAAGGTTGCGAGTTAATTGTGTTGGAATCTTTGACGTTTTGACATTTGACAACAGTCAAAATAATCCACTGGCATTAATGGCTCAGTTTCAGGTAAGACAACACTGCCACAGTTAGGTTGGTGGCTTGGCAAAGGGACTACTGCAAACCAGTGTGATTCTTTTTGTAAGACAAGTACTTTGATTAAACTATAGTCTGGTGTATCTATCTGTAAATGACTGTATTTTTTCGTTTCTGATTTGATCTTGGTTCTGCCATACACTGTTCAAATTTGCTTGTAATTAGAAATGTGAATACTCACTTTGATATCTTCTGCTTCTAAAATTTCAGCAAGCTCACCAAGCAGGTTGAACTTTAGTATAGCAAACCTAGAGTGAGAAGCAATTGGAAATAGAAATTTCTAAACGAAGGAGAAGAAAAATCTTACATTTAGTGTTAAGGATAAAAGACAATGATTCAGTACTAGTTCTTGCTCTGTCTTTTTTGTGATTTTAGCATAAATAACTAAGTGTTGAATACCTGTTCAGAGAGGAGTAAGATCTTTCAATTAACTGCATTTAGGCCCTCTCCTCATGCCTAAAAGATTCTAGTGTATCTTTATTTTGGGCTCCTAGTTTTTCCGTGCTCTCCTGGTGTTCTCTGAAGCGTGGACTCTGCATAATTCCTGAATTAAGAAGAACCCCTTTAGACTTAACAAAAACTGTTCCACAGTCATCTGGAGCATCACTGTGTACAGAAGTGCCTCTTTCCCTAACTTCCCCTCAGGGTAAAGTACGTTACTTCAGCAGTCATCACATACCCTGTCTGTACTGGGAGTGAAAGACTACAGTAGGGAGTTGGATTTAATTTATTTTCATTAATTGAGCTTATTCACTGTGAGAACTGCTTATTCAGTCTTCGAGTAATAACTGAAATGTTTGAACTTTGGCCAGCAGAAATTAGCTTGTTGGAGACCATGTCCTAGAACATAACTTTTTTTTTTTTTTTGTTAATGATACAGTAAAGCAGTTTTCAGTGTACTATGAGGAGTATACCAAAGGATTTCATGCTCCCACACACACCCAGCTACATATCAGTGGGCGTTCGGTAATAATTTAGTGGAAAATAGTTGAGAGAAGATGAAAATATAAGTAAGAAGTAAGGAATTCCATGCCTAAAAATGTAATGAGGTTTTTTTTTAATCTAAATACTTCTTTATTTTAATTGCAGCTTGGAAAGGGATCCTCCTGAGATACTATGACATTCAAGTAAAGCAAAACATTTAAAATACTTGGAGATACAAATCTAAAAATACTTGCAGGTACACGAATCTGTCAAAAGCACTTAGCACCATAGAAGCCCAGCACCTGGCAGCTGACTTGCTTCATAATGCCTAGTTTTGTTTAGGGGGAATGGCTTTTCATGTTTTATATGTTGTTAATATTCACGTTGTTTAGGTCACACTGCTAAACCAGAAAAGAAGTAGTCTTAAATACTTTTTTTTGGAAGATCTAAACTGCAATTAGTAAATACAGTATGGCATTTTCTTTTGTTGCTTTTTCTAGAGGGGCTAGGCTTTCACTGCCCATTTTCTTCCTTCAGAGATGCCAGACTGAGTTCATTCCTTGAAATTCAGGAGTTGTTTCTCATGCTCTACCTTTGTTTGCCCCAGCCACATAAAATTACAAAATAACAGCTGCTGCTTGTCCTTTTTCCTCTCGATCCGTGACCCAGTTCCTGAATTCCTCTGGGACTCCTGCGACTGTTAAAAACATAGGTTATCTCTTGGTTTACTGCCCAGCTAATGTGCATTTCCTTGTTGTTGTCTTCAATGGAGAAAGGTATGTTTGTTAGAATTTGCCACTTTCTGGCTATTTCCCATGGTTCATATAAAGAGATTTTGGCCAAAACAGTGAGGGGCTATGTAAAAGGAATGCAATTGTTCTTTACAATCTGTGTTAAACACATTATTCTCTGTGGTCATTTAATAGTTACATAAAGGCAACAATACGAGAAGCTAAAAAGAAGTAAATTAAATATGAATGGCCACTTGCATTAAAAACCTGTATGAACTGCAGCACACCACTTCCTCCCCCCACCCCAATCCATAAGTCTTGTGTCAGTCAATTGCAAGGTACAGATAGGAAAACTAAATTGTAGTATAGGAAACAGTGGTTTAATAAATATTTCTGTATTTGGAATAAAATGTGAATCCTCCCCTTTACAAAAATAAGGGAACATAAGTTTTACTGTTTTAACAAGGGCAATAAGGTTACTTTTGCTAAAGTAAATATTTTCAATTTAGCAAACCAAAATAACTTTCACAGGCACCTCCCCAAATTTAAAGAAACTAGTTTGAAGAAGCATCTCAAGTATTATTATTGACTCTAAAAAAACCCACCAAAAAGTAGGCACTTGGAGCTATTCTAAGGACAATTCCAGAACTTAAAAGGATAAGTGAATCTACAAAACTGGAGTCTGGATGAGCTGATACTAATCCAAGCATAGCAGTGGAACAGGATAAACAAAACAAAAGAAAAAATAATGTTGGTTTCAAAGAGTTTCTTGAAAACGGATCATGTCAAAAAAAAGTTTTATTTGAGTAGCTTACTTGTCTGGCTGGTAAAATCAAGTGTATAAAATGTTGAGATATCTCTAGGGCATTTGGCCTAGTGGCACGTTAGTATAAAAAAATTAAGAAAGGGTACCTATGCAATTAACCTTTAAATTACTCACTTGACATACTTGAAATTGATTTGGTAAGAGGGGCTGTTTCATTAATGGTAAGGCATTAATGAAGGGGGCTGTTTCTGAGTTTATCTCCTAGGGCTGGTTTTTAGTGAATGATGTTTAATAGTTCTGTCAATGAACTAAATGCTGATAAAATCTTTACTAGCAAAGCTTTCAAGAGATAAAAAATTAGGTTGGTACGGGTTACAGTTATGAATTGAATTACTAATTAAATGGTTACTAGTTGCATGCAAGGTGCATTTTTGAACAAAATGCCTGTACTTAAAGGTGTAAAGCTTTTCCCTGAAGTTAAGAATCAACTTAGTATGACTTTATAGTCACTGTTGATAATTACCATAACAGAAAGTTTCTGTCAGATCTGTGGTGAAAGGGACTGGTATGATCCATAGGAGCATGTGGTGAAAGGAACTGATGTGATCCATAGGAGCATGCAAACACAGTAGGGAGTATAAACAGGGAAATGATTGTACCTAATATTGATCTGTACCTTGCACTAGCAAAGCTACTACAGCTTATATTTGTGGTGTTCCTGCTGCAAGGAAGTCTGGTAGTTCTTGTGTGCCTTCTTTAACCTTTCTCTGCCTAGAAGCAGTAAGGGCTGAATCTGCTGATATTTTCAGAGGACAGGTTAGGACTTAATAAGCATATGTGGATTGCTTCCTTACAGAAAGAATGGTGTAACCCAGCTTTTGGGAAGTTATGTACCCTGTCTGAATAGATAGAGTTGGTCAGCAGATGGTCACTTAGTTGCTTACAAAACAGTAATCTGACTCTCAGAAATCCTGAATGTTATGGGATCTTTCCAGCTTGAGATATTCTCATTCTCCAGTCAGACAGGAAAAATATTGCCTCTGTGCTCTTGTAAAACTTCACACATTGGGTATTGCGATAACATTTTCTTTCAGGATTTCAGCTATCAGTGAGTAGTGAAGTGCCTCGAGAGAGCAGTTCAGCTGGCTCGAAATCTGAGTTGTTTTACAGCATTATGGATATATCCTAAAGTGGTCAGTCTCTTGACTGAATTCTTGAAGTTCCTGAAATAAGTGGGGTGAATCCAAGCCACTTTCCTGTCTAAAGCAAACTAATCGTTGGTTGTAATTTGAAAACTGTGGTTGAGGCTGCGTTGGGGTGTCATATCCTCTCTGCCAGTTCTTCTGGTAGATGTAATTTGCTAAACAAACAAAAAATTAAGGTTGCAAGTCAAATGCTAAAAACACCACAAAGTTTGAATTTAGAATTTCCTGTCTGATGTTAAATGTAATATTTCCTCAGCCATTTCTAAAATCGAATGCAATCTGTATTATGAAAGCACCTGTGCAAAAACTGGATTTTTGTAAGGTCTTACCTGAAGTTGTATATTTTCGGTGTCTCAGAGCTGTGTGATGATACAGAATTTATATAGGATATATTCTTACAAATGACCAAGAGTTGAAAGGTCTTAAGTGTAAGGTAGGGGACTGCAGAAAGAAGATTGTGGTTAATACAAATGCATATTTCTTTGAAGTTTTTTTGAAGAAAAAAATCATAATGAAAATGCCATTGTCTCAGGTGACACATGTCTCTAGATAGTGCATCAGCAAAAATCCTGTGGTTAGAACTACAGCACTGTTCCCTGCTGCTGAAATTGACTGCTTGGTAGTGGAAGTGAGTTCACACCAAAATGGGGTTTTATTGCCCTGATTAACTTATCTTTACCAAAGGAAAAAGGAATGCTGATACTCAGAAATTCCATGTTGCTTAGGAAATAGAGTCTAGCAAATGCCAGTCCCACCTCCGTATCGACCACTTTGTCATTATTTCTGTCTCATTTTCCATATCCTGTCTGTCTTCATTAGCTACAAGAATAATATGCTTTTTAACTTATGACATACTGTGTATCCATGTTCGAATTGTGCTGCTTAATCATACTTGATATAGGAACAGGAGGGACATTGAGAGACCTGGAAAGGTTTGGTATTTTTCCCTGTCCTCAGCGCCTGGGAAATGTGGCTTCAGGAAAGGCTCTGCTCAGCTACTGCAGCCAGAGGCAGAAACTGTGGTTATGCCTCTGGGTGGAAGAGCTGTGAGGAGCTGTGGCATGTTCACCATCACAGCACTTTCCTAAAGCTGCCAGATTCTAACCAGAACTTCTAATGTTGAAGTGCTGCCAGATTTTTAGCCTTTCTTAGAGAAATGACGGAAGGGTGGGTTCCTTGTATGACTGCATTCTCTGCTAAATGGCTTGGCCTTGCTCTAGGCTGTGGAACTGACATTCTTAATTATTAGTAGCTTTTATGTTTTTAGTTTAGTAAAAATACCTTATTTTCTCAAAAAACCCAAAAACCCCTCAGGAAAATTCTAATTTCGTATCTCTAGCTGACTGGTAAATTCACTCTGAGGCGTGTATCCAGCATGGAAAACTGCAGGTGTTTTTAAGTTTGGCCAAGGTGTGTGCAGTTGAAAGCCTTTCCATGGAAAGAATCAGTTCAACTTTTCCTATGAATGTCATTGTTTGCTACTAAATTAGGCTGTTGCTTTCAGCAGTGGGCTTTAAAATCTGTTACAGCTCTTTAAAATCATTTCTCATGGCTGGCTATTAATACTGGCAGAATTTTCTGTTACAGCAAAGCGGGCTGTATCCAGCATTCATCTTTTAAGAGCAATTCTGCTTTTAACAAAAGTGTTTAGTAATGCAGAGGTTTCTTCATAACACACGATGCTGTTCAGTTTGTCTGCCATACAGGCCTGTCTACTTATTTTGCACAGTTCAGATCTTTTCACACTGTCCATCAGAGATGAAAATATTTGAGCAATTTTTTATAATGCTAATATCATGTGCTAGAATGTGGTGTGGATTCCAGTGTGGAATTCACACTGGATGGCTAATTAGAAAAGATATGAATGCAGAAAATGCTGGTTTTAGTTTAACAAATAATCCTTTTATTTCTGCATCTCATATTGAGAAGACTTGCTCTGTTTGCCACCAACTCTTTGACTTGTCAGGATCGAGCAGGTGGGTGGTTCAGAGAACCTCATTACATAGTGAGCTTCTGCTCACTACACAGTTCTCTCTGGTACTGTCCTTAAGCTAAAAATAGGTAAATTTTAATCATTCAGAGATAAATATAGCACCTAAAAATTGCTAGGTGTCAGGACAGATTTTCCTCTGTACATTTTTAACTACTGTAACTTGAACAATCCTATTGAACTATGATTTGAATAGTACTTACTTATAGTTGCTCAAATTCTTCTAAGGTTATTGAAGAACTGTCTCTTTAACACCATCTAGTACCATAGGGTAGTATTTATCTATACTAAGAATCTTACCTGTGTGTTTTCCCTGTTAGCAAGCAGATCTGATCTCCCTGGGGAAAGTTGTGTTGGCTTTGGCTTGCAATTCTTTATCAGGAATTCAGAGAGAGAATTTGCAGAAAGCAATGGAACTGGTGACAATCAACTATTCCTCTGATCTGAAGAATCTGATTTTGTAAGTTTGTTTAATACATTTTTTAAAGGAACTTGCAGCTTTTTTTACACGTACAAATGCAAACATCAAATGATGTTTTTAGATGCAAGTAAGAGATAAATCTATTGTTGTTGAGTTGTCTGCATGGTCAGTGCACTGTTAAACATTGATATAAGTTTTTTTGTAATGCTGGTAAAGCTCTTAGTAAGAATTAGGAGTGTAAACAAAACAAGCATTTTAGATTGTCTTCGATACTGGGCTTCATTGCGTGTTCCCTACAATATTCTAGTCTTATCTTTCAGGAGGTACTGAGAAATAGGCACATTGCCTTTTTGGCCAAGAGGTTGAGTGCTACTTTTTCCTGGCTGCATATTATTTTTGTGTAGTTTCAGTATAGTCAGCCTTTTTTCCCTTGCATCCTGAGTGGGAAAAGTAGAGGTCTTTGCTCCTTCCCTCATTTACATTACAGTCTGAATCTGCATCCTTCTTTCTTTTTGTGTATGTTCTTGCTGTTTGAGTGGGGCGAACTGCACAGTTCCATGAAAGTATACTCCTGTCTTGTTTAAATAACTGGCTCGATGTATACATGCAAATTAACGTATGTTTTCTCTGATGGTATCTTTTTTTAAGAAACATGACAATTGTCAACTTTGTGTGTTAAATACAAGAAGTCAAATAGTTTTAAAATCATAATGGAATATAATCTCTGGCATTTGTAGAATGTAATCTTTTGGGGGTTGGGTTATTTTGGCAGGTATTTGCTGACCGACCAAAACAGGCTTCGCAGCGTAAATGATATCATGCCTATGATTGGTGCACGATTCTATACTCAGTTGGATGCTGCTCAGATGCGAAACGATGTTATAGAAGAAGACCTAGCAAAGGTAAATCATTTTAGTAATTCCTGGAGAAAGACCTGTAGTCAGTATTCCTAGAGCTGTACCTTAAAAGGGAATGCTTTCTACTGGTTTCTGTTGAGTTTTTTTTTTCCTTCTCTTTGTTTATTAACCTAAGTAATCTGCCTAAAGGCTTGACAACTCCAAACTCGTGCTTTTGAAAGCCCCAGAGCTTCAAGAATGCCTAGTTTTAAGATGCCCTCATCTGTGCTTTAACTGAAGTAACATCTTCATTTCCAACCAGCAGACTTGGGGACATGATGTTCTTTATAGCATGGTTAAAAATAGCATTCTGAGTAAAAAAGGCCATGTATGTCATGTAGGTTGTGACATACATCATGTATATCATGTAATGTGTGCTAAAGGTTATACAGGCACAGATGATGCGCCTTACATTTTTAGGTTTGCATTTTGGCGTCCCTTCACTTCTCTCATGCGTTTTCCTTTCCCAGTGAATTCTAATTCATGGAGATACCGTGTTCAGCTTTCCGGAAGTGTGCACTCTTGCTGTGGGGGGTCTGGTTACTTTGTGGTGTTCAGTCAAGGTATCAAGTGCTAGCTATAAAGGATATATGTACTTTGTATCAAGATGGAGTGTATTTGCTCAACAGGAATGAGTGTCTTTTAGTCAGAAGCCACTGACAGCAGGGTTTCTACCAGGACTGAGATACATTACAGAATGCATTCATGGCCCTGAAAATGTGTGGGATAGGGTATTACACAAGGATTTCATCAAGTCCTGTGATTCCACTCCATTATAACCACTCATTGAGAACTTTTTAAGAGACCAGTGGTTGGGATTCTGATGGACTCGATTCTCTTGATTTCTCCACTATTGTCTTGTTGGAGAACAGTTTCCCCCTCCTTAGTGAAAGATGCTGAAATCTCTCAGAAACAAGGAACTGTAGAAGAGCCAGGCAGTATCTACGTACGTTTAGATGTTAGGCGCCCACTTTATCAGAATCAACCACAAATTCTTCTCCAGAGGTGCTTAAGATCATTTCTTGTTAAGGTGGTCTATGTGCCTGCATAAAGCTGGGCAGGTGGACTCTTTCCCATAGCAAAGATGGAGATTGCCGTGTGATCAGCATTAAGATTTCTGTATTTTCAGTCACGTTGTTTGTAGCAGTTGCTTATCATTAGCAGATAGGCGGAGCGACTACAAATCCAAGTTGTTGCCTAGCCCCCAGTTAGGCAATAGCTGTTTACCTGGCAGTGATAAATACCACTTCTTAATTAGCTCTCATGCTGTAACTTGTTTCTACTACCACATCATCTCCATTAACATCAGAGCTACAGTTTCCCTTAAGTCTAGCCTGGTACGGTCTCTTCATTATTGTCCCAAAGCAGGTGCTTTGGAGGGAGTATTAGAAAAAGACTAGCGTGTGTGATTTTTTTTCCTCATAATGTCCAAGCATGCAGTCATCTGTAGCTTAGGGACTTCTGATGCTTGGAATGGTTTCTATGTAGTTAATATCTTTGTAACACTCACTTTTCACAGAGCAATGACCCTATTATGCTATTCCTTTCCTTCCTCATCTGTATATTCATCATATTGATGTAATAGCAGTCAAAGCCTCAGTTTATCCAAGCCCTGTGGACAGTATCTCCCTCCTTACAGGCTACTAAGCCTGCAGAGAGGCCATCTGGAGACTTAGTGCCTGTGTTGTTGCTCAGCTGTGTAACCATTGACTGGGAATCTGCAAGGCAGTGACCTTCACACAGATGTGGTTTTGGCTTTTGTGTATTTGACCACATACCAAAAAATAATTTGGAGGTTAGACCAAATAGTAGACTTTGGCTAGCTGGACAAGGTTGGTTTTCCATGTCAGTCTCTGTAAGTGTAGCTACTGCTGTGGTACAAACTGTTCTCCAGTGTGGTTTTAGACTATTAGTAGAAATCTGCAACCCATAGGTTGTCCAAGGTCAAGCTGTTATCACCTTGACCTACGTTATTTACCCAGCTGTGCACAGCAGTCTACTCCAGACTGAATTCATTTGAAATCAGTATGCATTCATGGAATGAAATGTATCTTAGCATAAATAATGTTGTAGAGCTGAGCCTTTGGAGCATGTGAATAACACCAGGAGAGAATCTTTTCCTGACAACTTCGATTTACACTGTGAATTAATTTTTTGTTTGATGTAAACTAGGATGATACTGTTTTTACTGCAGTAAAAAAGTGATGTGGAAAAACGTACTAAATCAACTTCCTGTTGCGTATATTCTAAACATATATAATTCTAATATTCTGCCTCTGTGTGACCTCATTGTCACTGCTTTAGTTCTGTCATTTATGGTCTTCTAAGACTTAGATTCTAACTGTTTTGGGAAAACCTGTTTCAAAATTATGTCATCAATGAATTATCATTTGAGTATTAGTCCAATGATACTGTTGCTAAATATTTACTAATAGTGGCCTACAAAGCATTTCTGAAAAACGAATCTGATAGACTGTTTCTTCTTATGTTTACCTGAAATAAGGTGGTGTGCTGCATACTTCTGCATATCTTGGTAACTGTGTATGTGTGTATATATATAAAAAACCCCATATTCTTCTTGTTTAAATTACTATATTTTAGCATACCTGTGAGTATAGGATGGGAAGAGACTAGACTTACATTTCCACAAAGAAATAAATTGCCTGATCCTGTTCCTGGTAGGGCAGAAAGGTATCAGTAATTGTTGAATCTTCACATTATAATTTGAAGTGCTAAAATGAGCATTGGACTACTGATGATTAATACAATGCATTTGATCTCTATCTGAAAAAACTATACCCTCTGCTTTGAATAGATAAGTCTTTGTAATTAATAGTGCTTCATTGGCATTATTACCATGTATCTTTTGCAAGTAAACGTCTTAATTTTGTTCCAGAAATTCTTAATAACATTTTTCTTGTTTTCTAGGAGGTGCAGAATGGAAGGTTGTTTAGGCTTCTAGCAAAATTGGGAACAATCAATGAGAGGCCAGAGTAAGAAATGGTTGTTTTTGTGGTTTAGAGTATGTAAAACCCAGTTTGCAATGCACTGCTTCTTCCTCTGTAAGTTTAGGCTAAACATTTTTACCCATACTTGCCCTTGGAAAAATGAGTATTTAGGAAGCCTTGAGAAGAATTAGATAAGCAACTTCGACCAAAACCTTAAATAGACAGGGGAAGGCTACAAATAGTTAGGCCAAAGTTGCTTCATTGTATTTAGTATGGTTTCACTCAGCAGTCTCTTGTGAGTGGCAGTAGTTTTGGAGGAAATCCATAGCTTCCTTTAACTGAAGCAAAGGATGTAGATACTGGTTTTGAGCTAGTGAGTTTTCACCTTGTTTATTGACTAACTACATCAAAATTGAGTATTCATGGTCTGGTTTCCATCCTTTTGCATAAATTTAGTGTTATGTTTATAACGTGTGTTTCTAACATTTACATGTTAAAGTTGTTGTAGATAATTTTTGCTTTCTTCCATTATTTTTCTGTGGCTCTTGGAAGGCATAAGCTTTAGGTGCTCCAGGAGCTGAGAAAGTTTTCGAGTATGTTATCTTCTGTTTGTGGCAGGGGAAGACTAATTTAATTGCAGTTTATAACTAGTAGATTAGTGGTGCAGTAAGACTACTCAGCTGAGATTGAAGTGTCATTTATATCTGTGGGATTTGATTTTTCTTAACTTACTGAGCTTTAACATGAGCCTTTGTTTCACACCAGGTTTCAGAAGGACCCAACGTGGTCAGAAACTGGAGACAGGTATTTACTAAAGCTCTTTCGAGATCACCTTTTCCATCAGGTGACAGAAGCGGGTACTCCTTGGATTGACCTCAGTCACATTATCTCATGTCTTAACAAGGTACACTGTACTTCGGTTAGCTTTTCAACATTTGTTTGGGTTAGCTTTCTTTTAAAAGAGTACTCCACTGCAAAGCAAGTTGGCATTGCAAGATTAATGCTGTTGGTTTAGCTGGTGGTTGTTTTCCCCATTTTGCATTAAAAACCTGTGTTCACTAAGCTAATATTCCAACATCTGTGGGTATTTTAAATAAAATTAGTACATGAGTATTAAAAATTTGTTAATATAACATGAGATACAGTATTAACTTTGCATCCTAGAATGCATTGGTTACTGTGGATAAGCAATGCTGGTCCCTTTATGCTACTCTGGTCTTTCAACACAGCATAAAGGATCCATAATACTCCTTTAACTGGGGGAGGTTTCTGCTGGTAGTCATCACAAAGGATGGTTATAAGGCAAGATCCATTCCTAAACTGTGCTGACTAGAGTAGGAGACAGGAGGGGAACTGCAACAGAAATTTGTGCAAAATCCTTACCATCTAGGACAGTGCTGGAAAATTTCTGTGACTTGAAATGTTAAGTCCATTTCTGTAATAACTTCCGTAGCCTCTCCAGCCCTTTGTTTTCCAAGGTTGACTTAACAAAGCTATTTGCAGTTTTCTAAGAGCTGCACCGCTAGCAAAATTTTATCTGAGCACTCTCATGATTAGTAGCAGGAGATGTGTGACAGATCACAACATCTTCAGTAGATGAAGAACTTGTCTTGCTCCATAAATTAAGAAGTACTTGAGCTGATTATTTTTTTTATTGGTAGATCAGCTTTCAACTTATTTTACATTGTTTTGCCAAACTTCACTAATTCATGGGAGACTAAGATGCTGCTACTTTTTGTTGTTGTTGTTTTTGTAGCTGCTTGGTAATTTCACGTGCTCTGTAGAGAATGGTGATGCAGACACTGACAACACACAGTTTTAGTGCCCAATACTTTCTTTTCTAGGATTAGGATAGCCAACTTCTCTTTCCAAAGAAAATGGAATATGTTCAGATCCTTTGATGTATAATAACTGTACAGTTAAATCTTCTTCTAAAATTGTCAGGGTTTCTAACCTCCTATTAGACCACTGCTGTGCATTTTTTAACCTCCTTTTTATCTTTCTGGTTGGTGTCTGTAATCACTTTAAAAAGGACATTAAAGGGATTGAGGCTAAATCAAAAAGAAAGCATGTTGACATTCAAGTAGGCATTGAAATGCCATCATGATTTGAAAGCAGTGACTCATACAGTACTGTAGCAAGAGGGGACAGTCCTGAATTCATAGGTCAGGTAAGAGACAATGTCAAAGAATGCCTTGTTCTATAAATGTTCATGACTTACCTTTTTAAACAGAGGCTCTTCTCTTTTGTGGTTGTGGGCTCAGCACACAAAAAAACGTAAGGCTTACAGAACTCTGCTTTGGAAATACACTCTAAAAAGCAATTCAGAAACTACAGAAGTACTAGTAGAAGTTGTATGGACTTCACTGCTACTTGCCAAAAGCATTCCTTTTGAATGAAAGCTACTCTGTTGTTTAAAAAAAACCCAAACAATAAACCTTCCTTTTCAGTGTGGTCTTTTGAGCATCTTTTCAGCTGAGAATACTGATTTATGCCTCCACAGGAGGAGAGAAAGAAAGCCATAAATATTGATGTTTCTAGTTAGCAGTGTGGCTTTCTTAAAACAGATCTTCCATGTCCTACATTAATTAAGGTAATTAATTGATTCGTTGTGTGATGCTAATGGGAATGAACAGTGGTCAATATTTCACAAACACCGGAATAGTGTTAATATTTTGTAGTGGATGTTGGAAGACACTGGTGGTTTTATCCTACTCTACAAAAATTAGAAGCTAATTGACTTGCTTTTGTCCTTCTGAAACTATTCACAAAGTAAGAGCTTGAAAATGTGGAGGTTCCAGCTTTTATGGTTACACTCAAAACATTACTTCAGAAGAAAAATGCAAGAAATTTCTAACTTGCTGTGTTGCTCCAGACAGCAGCTAGTGGAACATCTCTGTGACAAATTTAATTGCTTCTCTATTCAGCACAGCATTATAATACATACATTTGAACCTGCTGGAGTTGTATTTCCAAAGAATGGATTGGTATTGTCATCTCACTTGTCTCTGCTCCACCTTTTGTATTGGAATAAGAAAGACTGTGGTGGAAATATCAGCGTATTGACTAAAACAAAACTACAAAAGTTCTGCATTCTAAGAGAGTCTGACAGTTCTTTCTTGATGAACATTTCTTGCAAAGTGAGAAGAACATAAGAAACACTAATATAATGAGGGCTTCAGCATGTAAAGCAGGATATTCCTCTGTTAGAAATTAGGATCTAGTGGTATATAAAAAATAAAGTACATACTGAATTTGAGAAGTCAGAACAAACTGTGAAAAGAAATGTGGAGCAAACATTGATCTTCAACTCCAAATTATCCATTTGGTTATGGATTATACCAAAGTAATTTTTTCTTTCTAAGGGTTGAAATGTACCATACAGCTTAGGAACTGTGGGAACTAGTTTGTTTCCAGAACTGTGAAAAACGTGAAGTTTGGGTTTTTACCAGTTTTCAGACTACCTGGGGCTGATCCATCCATCATCTCATTCTAGAGCGATCAAGAAGCATATTACCTACCCTACATTTAGGCTTCTGGAACTTATGTGCAAATGTAATGTTGAATTTGGTTTTTTTTCTTCAGGAGATACATGAAAATTTTGGCAGACTTTTTACACAGGGAAGTATAGCATTGCAGGATTATTAGCTTTGTGGAGAGGGAAGTAAACAATGGTAATCTAGTCCTAAGGTCTGGAATGTCTGTCAGGTTAAGACCAAAATGTCTTGATTTTTTGGCAAGGATGTTGTTGTGGTGCGATTCAGATCCTTCCTTTGTGTCCTGTTAGCAGATTTGAACTGCACCATAACAATGTAGTTGCCAAGAAATGGATTGCTTTTGTTGTTGGGGAAATGTTTTGCCATTTCTTTCACACTTCTTTTATTTTATCTTTTGCATTCTTGTTACAGTTAGATGCTGGTGTGCCAGAAAAAATAAGCCTCATTTCCAGAGATGAGAAGAGTGTACTTGTGGTAACTTACAGCGATTTAAAACGCTGCTTTGAAAATACTTTTCAAGAACTGATTGCAGCCGCAAATGGTCAGTTGTAGTATTTGCTGAAAGCATGCAGGACATTGCTGAGGAACTTAACCAATAGCAAATTGCACTACAGCTGAATTGTTGTTGTCATCTCATTTCACATTTGGGAAACAAACAGGAGATGAGCAAAGCTGCTTGCACTTCAGTCAGGTACACTGTTACTTGAAGGGAAGAATGTTTCACTTATCCTAGAGCTAAGGCTGCCATTGGAGGCTTTATCTGTGAAGAATTTATTTTAGATTAAGGAACACATCAGGTGCATGATGTTCCTACTTTTATTTTTTCCACTTGTATATGCACTAATTTTAATTTTTTTAAGACTTTTCTGATCTCTGAAGTTTTGCCACATTGTATACTTAAGGGAAACTCTTTGCAAGGACATTTCTGGGATACATTTTTGTCACTGAGGATATAGCAAAATTTATTCATTTTTGATATTATTTGCACCCAGAATAGCATAAAGGACCAGGTAAATAATTTAATAGAAATTGTGTTCTATTAATGACTGTTTAGTTTGTAACCTCTGTAAAAGTGTGTTGTATGCAAGCTCTGTATGCCACCCACTGTTAACTCAAAGAAATATGAGAAGAAGAAACTTTTTAAAACCAGTCAAGTGAAGTATTGGTGAATTGACAAAAAAGGAAAGAAAGTCCCCTGTCATTTGATTTAAACTTTGTCTAAGCGAAGTGACGGAAACAGCATAATGGGAAACATCTATAATTTAAGGAGCATATCAAACTTGCTCTAAACACAACCAGCGCCTTTTAAAAACTGTTTGTACGTTTTCCTGGTAGTCAGAAGCATTTACATTTATGCAATTTTTTTAATAGTTTTTTTTTTAAAGAAATTGTTTAAATGCCTGAGGTTTCAGGAGTGTATTACTTTAGGTTATTTACAGTATAATTTTTGTATAAAGTTCTGTTCTTTGAACCACAGCTTTATTATGGTACGCTACACTGGATACAGATACAAAGACACTGTTAAAAGAAGATTAACTAAACACAGCAGTTGTCTGGCATCAAGAGCTTTTCAAGTTTTACGGCCTGAATCTGGAGGGATAATGATCTGCTGTGCCTTTGCAGTCACTGCTTAGCCCAAAGTAATATTACTTTTGCTAATACTCAACACATGAATATTCCTGAAGTAATTCAGTCTCAAAAGTCTGGAATTTTGCTCCTCAATTACCTTTCTAATTTTTGGACATGCAGTTGTCTCCAAACTTGGGTATTCATGGGATTTCTAGTTAAACACCTACACTTTGATACTGAAGACTGCCAAATATGTAGGAATTTCCTTTCTTAAAGCAGTAGTGAAGACTGTATCTATCCTTTCCCAGCACTGAATGTTTTAATAGCACTGGGTGCTCACCATGAAGAAAATGTGGAAACTCGAAAGGTCAGGACAGACTCTTAAGCACTTGCAACTGATGTTACTGACATCAATTTTAATAATTCTCAATATTTGTAGTTTTCAGAGAAGTTTTTAATATTTCTCTGTCCACTTTTATAAGCTTTAAAATGATTCTCCGCCTTGAGACTTGCATCAAGAATAAAGCAACTCTCTTCACATCGAAAGCTTTGAAGACTAGGGACATGCTTTACACATTTTAGAAAATGTGGTTGAATCCACATTAGGTAGCATCAGTTGTTGAGTTTAAAAATCAATTATTGTTGCAATTTTAAAAGGAACATAATGTTTAATATTCAAACGATAACAGTTGCCAGAATGTTCTTTTTAATATAAAAGGAACAGGAACTTTGAAAAGTGAACATGCAGAACAGTCTTTTATCATTAGCTCATGTATTTGAGGAAGAGCAGCTGTCTTTTCTATGTTTTTTGACAAATCATATTGTAATTCTTTTGTACAAAAAAAGAAGTACTTGTATTCTAGAAGAAATATGGAATGCTTAATTTATAAGCGGGCTGAGGTTTTTTCCAGTATTGTTTTCTTTGAAAATGAAAGGGGATCATCTGTTCAGTTGTGGGGTTTGGGAACCTTTGAAAATTTAATTTGTGGACCAATATTTTGTGGAAGTGTAAGGCAGGGGTAAAATAGGGCTTGAATTCTCATCCTTTTTAGACCAGCACACCCTCTGCAAGACATGTCTAAATTGCAAACCTGTGTGTATTTGCATAATGTCAGTTTGCTTCAGCCCCTAGTAACCTCAGGACTTGGTTTAAAAATAAAAAGGTAGACAGCTATTAAGTTTTCATACATAATGTCAGCCAGAAAATATTTGGTGTCGGGTAATACATAAAATTAAAAAGAAGTTGATCTTTGTTTTCTATTTATTTTATTTGGTCTGTATTTGGGAATGATTTGAACAGTCAGAGTTCAGCTTGGGTGTTTTTTTGGGGAGAGCCCTTCTACCCCATTTTAATTCCATTTAGAAGGTTGTCCTAAAGTTGTAGTCTGATCCATTCATAGGAAGAACTGTGTATCTGTATTTAAAAGAAGAGTCACCAGGATGTGCCCTCCCAGATGGGAAATTTATTTCTGACCTTCCTATTTTTTACAGCTAAAAGCACAGAAGGGACAACCTTTGAAATCATCTGATGTTGGTCATTTTAATTTTTGTACCTGTTTTAAATTCTGTTGATGTATTTACTATATTGTAAATATTTTGTTGAGGGTACCTATGTATTTTTGATTTGCCCATGTTTCAGTAATTCAGGTGTCAACTGCTTCCCCTAAAAAGCACCAGTATGTTAAGTTCTAATGTCATGATCCCAGTATGTGTTACTCATCTTTAATCCTGTTTTCATTGTTCATGTGTACAGCAGTATTTTTAATAAAGAATACCAGAAGTAACGTGGCCTTATTTTGACAATGTGAAGTTCTGAAGTTGGTTCCAGGGTTTTTCAACTTTGGTGCCAGAATTTTATTTCATTCTGTTTCATACTTCTTTTGTATTCATTCTGTCTGCAGTGCAGAGTTTAAACAAATGAGTCACCAATTGTGTTTAGTGCTTGACACTTAGAGTGTATCAGGTATCCTAAAACTTAGAGATATTGTTCACTAGAATTGTATTAATGCACATTTCTTTAACTCCCAAGTCAAATCCCATCTGCTTCAGTTTGGCCAGGTCTGCTTTACTCAATAAGCTCTACTTTTGAAAACTCTGCTCAAGTACCCTTACTTCCATGTTTATTGAGCTTTTTTTACTCAGTAACAAAGCTTATTAATTTCTCTGAGAAATTGCACGTGGAGTCATGACAACTTCATTTCCAGGAATTCTTTTTCTGTATTTTTAACCAGCAAAGGTTATATGGCTTGCTGGTTGGATAAAATCTCCTATCCATCGAATCCTGACCATGCTTATGGAAGATGAAATTTTGTGTAATATATGTGAAATTGTCAATAGTCCCTGCACATATTTAACATGGAGTCATTGTCCTTTTAATTGCAGTTTTAGAAATGTTATTATATAAGCTGCAATAAGTTTGATTGATGCACATATCCAGTCTCCAGTTTCCTCCCTATTAATGTGCAGTAACAGCTACACAACTCTTGCGGCAGTTGGCGATCCCATTATGTTCTGCTTTCCCAGAGAAAGTTTCATCTCCACTTCCTTCCAGCATTTGGACAGCCCCTCAAATGGTCAAATGCTGTTTAGCAGAGAGCGCTTGACTGAACATCGCTGTGGAGGCAGCATCCCCAGCTTCAGATGGATGGGGTGGGGATGTGGGGATTCTCTGAAGAAGAGAGTTTCTACCCAGGCCTAAGGTGCTACCTGCCATCACAGTAGCTTCAGAACAGGTTTTGTTGGGGATACCTTGCTCTGTTTGCTGTCCTTTTGTCTGTTGTGCATCTTGTAGCTGCAGAAGGAACCAGGAATGGTGGGTGGTTGGGTGGATGTTTGTGCATCTTTGTCTTCCCCCACCATGAAGCCTTGCCTTTCCCAGAGGCTGAGTTGAATTTTTGCCACTAGACAGCAGTAAGCACTTCTTAAATATGCTGAACCTAGGGGATGTCACCCACACGGGGAGCCGTGACAGGTGTCTGTCACTGTAGCTGCTTTGCTGTGTGAGAAGTGTGCTTTCTGTGATTCTTCCATGTTCTCCTTTGCTCACAAAACCGGCCTGTGGGATGGATGTGTGCCACGTTTGTGCTGCCCAGTGCTGACTTGTGTGCCACAGCAGTCTTTGACACTGGCAGAACTGTGATTTTTTTCAAAAGCAGACTTTATTATATAAATTTAGCAGTCAAATACATTATCTAAAGACAGAAAACACAAGACGAAACAGGAGTTATTCACATCTGAAGACAGGTGAGGGTTCATATAAAAGTAATCTTTGTAGTCCAGTTTTCTTAAATATTTATGCACAAAAAGCATATTTATATATTTACACTGTGCAAACATGTCCTTTGAGATGCATCATCCTGTAGCTATTTTTGCTCAATTCTAGTTACAAAACAGTTCTGAGGCTTTTGTTTTGATCAAGGTCAAATATACTTTACCAACAAGAGACAGTGCAATAGATACTTAAAACTGATGATCTCTTGCGCAGAGATACTTAGCTCAGAAGTAGTGGCACATATTTATTTTACTTGAATAACTAAGATAGTTTTTATTTGTAAATATGCGAAAGGTCATTTGCCTTAAAGTCTGTTAGTGGGTTACATTCACAGCTCTAGCTGAATTGTAAGAGAGCAAGAGATCATGTAACATGTAGCATTTGAGTTAATATATATTTTAGCGGACCACAAGAAGCTGGGATTGGGCAGTAATTGATTTGGTAGATATCAGTGCTACTGTGTTAAGTGTCCTGCTCTCATTTTAATACGGCATTCAAAGGTGAAAGGGAATAGGTGCATCCTAATGCTTCTCGAGTGAAGAACACTCATGACCTTTCTCAGATGCTATTCAAACTTCTGTTGCTAATGCATGATACATTTTTATTCCTGTACATACTGGTGACCTAACATGGAAGTTTAGCTGTCTTCATAGAAAAGCTGCCCTAACTTGACAGATTGTCTTGTAATTTCTAACTAATCTCTTCAAACTCTCTAGTGGTGAGTTAAAGTGTATGCAGTCTAGTAGCAATCCTGTCTTTTCAGACAGATTCCCATAAATAAATTATAATCAGTGCAGTGTTAGAAGGTCTGTGAGGTTTTATGGACAGAGGTTGGCTTTAACCTATCCAGCTTGTGGTTCGGTTCCAGTGTGTGCGTGTTGGCTTACTGACAAAGTGCAAAACTTCAATATTTACTTGATTTCAGCAGGACTGTCCAAACTGAATTGATATGTATTCCCTGTTGTTACAGCCCTGGATCTGGTCGTAGTTCTCCTCTATCCTTGCCAGTTGTGTTTAGCAACACATTTTAAATTCTTGCCTTGCGAGGCTCCCTACTGCGTCTGCCGTCTGGAGCAGTAAGATCCATATAATGCCCCATCTCCAGTTAGCTTATTCAGCTTCCCCGGAGCATCAGCCTTCGCATAAGTTTCTCAAAGTAGTTCTTATTAAAAATATAGTTTGTGGTCTGTTTCTAGTTTCTATCTTTTTGAAGAATCCTTTATTTTCCAGCACAACACATACCCCAGCAATAGGATGCAAATACCTCAGTGCCTGGTGCAGATTCCCAGCTGTCTAGGGCTCCCAACTGCCTCTCCCAATCAGGACAGCAGTGCTGCACCCAAGTCTGAGCAGAGGCTGTAATAATGGCCATCCAGGTTTTCCTGGATGCAGAAGCACTCGGCAAATTTAGGGAAAGCTATTGGTGTTGAGCATTTGGGAAAGTTGAGGTTTAAGCAATAATATTTTGCTGTATTTGGACTATGTGTGCTGCAATCTGTAGAAAAGCAGATCACTGTGATTAAGCCAATGATAACTTTTTAAGTTTTATGATAATTAAAATATTTTGGGTCAAAGTTTTTAAACTGACAGTGTTTCCTAAGAACCTGCATGTTTAGATCTTGGCCTAGAAGTATTTAAACTGGTGGCTGAGAATAGTGGACGACAGAGTTGTAGTCAGGAGGAGAACGGCTGGCTTTCATTTTCTCCAGCATCGCATAACCACAGGTGTATCTTCGCTTGGAGTCACTGAGCTGGTCACAGCTGAAACTGCAGAAGCTTCTTGGCTTGGTTGTTCCGGGAAGCACTGACTCCTTGCTCCTGCTGGCACCTTTAACGCTGTAATAGAGCAGTGTCATTGTGAGCTTTCTTAACATGGAAAGGTTTTTGTTTTAGTGACTTGGGCAAAGCCAAGTCACAAGAAGCAGCTTTGTTCATTCTCACATGGTGGGAAGGGCATTGATGCAGATGGACTCGCTCAATGGGAGTGCAGAACAGGGGAATAAAGGAGCCCTCCTGTGTTCCCTGTGAGTCCCCATTAGAACAGAAGTGCTGTGAGTGAACATCACTGTTAAAGGTGTTAGTGTTCACTGTATCAGTCTTGCTGCTTAGGGGGGAGTACTTGACTGCTCAGCCTAAGCTCTAATTGCTCATTTGTGGCCAGTGCTGGGGAGTGAAACTTTATTGCCGGTTGAAGTAGTGGGGAGTGTCTGGCATCTCTGCTGATGCGGGGGCGGATTTAGATGCCCACATCTAAATGTTTCTTCCTAAGGGAACAGGGGGTTTTGAGCAGGACTGAAGTGATGAAAAGTGTCAAGCCTTGAGGCAAAAGTAGAAAACTACTAGTGTTGGTGTTCCCAAAGCCTAATGCTGGGATGAATTTCTAATATAAATGGCTGATGTTTGTGAGGAAGGGCATAAGGTCTGGCTGTCTCCTCTTTTTTGGCTTCTTTTGGCAGCTGCCATGAACTGTTGGTTTGAATTAGAGTTTTCCTGTCCCGTTAAAAGGACCAGTTTTCCTGTAGGCTGCCTTTTATAAGATGCCCTTTACACAAATAGAGGTTTAATATCTGCTCAGGGAAGCCGCTTTTAAAGACATTGTTTGCCTTACAGCACTTTCTCACCCATATTCAGAGATCACAGTGCTTAAAAGGGCTCTTTCAGTAATGAAGAAAATTAAAGCAAAGAGAATTTTCACACCATTGAACTTGGACTCCAAAGATTTCTCTGTAGACAGAGGACAAGCCGGAGCGTTTTTCCATCACTGATTACATGTGAAATCCTAAAGTAAACACGTTGGACAACAGTGTCTAAAATTAGATTTCCTCCCCTGTATTTTTGTAAATTCGTGGACAATCCACCCCTCTCCATTTATAAGGTCAGGAACGTTGGCAGCTCTAGTCTTGCATTCCAGAGAAGACAGTCAGAGCATCTGTTGAGGCTTTCAGAGCCCAGGGTTTTGCTTTTCATTTTATTTTGCACTGTTAGGTCTTTAAGTACAACAACAGAAATAGTAGCACAGGACTGTTCGTAATTATAACAGTTCCTTTCAGATGTCACAGTTTCTCAAATTCTTAACACACAAGCCTGTGTGGTTTTTTAAGGAGTGTGGTCTCTGTCTTTTGTCCTACTGTAGGAAATTGGAAGATCCCCCTAAGAAGACCACTCCATTATATTTATTAGTAGGTGAATGGAGTTCATGAGGAGGAGTCCTTGTGATGAGGATTCCAGATGCATCCCATTCTTTTATATTGCATCTGTTGGCAGATGGAGAAGTAATTGCCTTGGGATAAATTCCCTAACTATGACAAGGTTAGTCACAGACGAAATGGACTTTTTGTGATGGGTTTAAAGAGAAATGCTTTACAGTGTAAATGCTGTGATTTACATTGTAATTGCAAGTCTTCAGGAGCTGGCAAAAGTGGACTGTGCATGAGAAGTTATGAGCCTAAAAACCATCACGCCTTGATCCTTTCATCATCATTAGGCTTTTGCATCCTGAGATTTTTCTTGTGAGCTAGACTCGGCTTCTGCTTTAGTAAACCTTTATACCAGTAGAGCTGCATCTGTTAATTTTACCTGGAGTGCACTGCTGTACCTGAGCTTACATTCCCACAAAGATCTTTGAGAGAGCTCAAGGGGTTTTGGCATCTGTAGTCAGGCTTCAATGTGAGACTGAGTTTACAGTCAGTAGAGGTTTCTCTAGCTGTGGACTATGTTCTTGCCAATCTAGGAATGTAAATTGGAGACTGTATTTAGTTGGTCTTTAATTGGGATTGTTTGTTGGAGGAAATGGCTGCTGGTTTCCTGCCATGTTCAGGAGCAGAGCGAGATTAGAGGCCGGCTGCAGCTCTTGAGATGCTTGTTCCAGCTCACAGGAGGTGGAATTCTTGCTATTTTTCTGGCTTTGCAATTTACACTGACTCAAGGGTTTGCTTCAGCCTAAGGATTTTTGGCTTACTTGGGTTGGGCTTTTTTACCAATACTGAGAAGCAAGAAAAGGGTTGCAGTTGGCATCCTTTCCACTGCAAAGGAGCACAGCTCAGAAGATTGCCCCCAAACCTTTCTACTGGGGTCTTTTTACCTGAGGCCTTGTATTAGGAAAAACTTACTTCTCCCGCTGTGCAGAATATCCTTTTTCATCTCAGTGTCATGAGCAAGTCCAAGACACGGTGCAGCCATTTCTGTTTTGTGCTACTGGCCACCACCTGGGCCTAAGGGGCTCACCAGGGTTTGGGCTGATGCCCTTTCCTCTGGTGAAACCAAGGGTGAGCTTTGGCATTAGTGCCTTTCCCGAGCCAGGAGAAGTGGAAGCCCAAGAGGAGGGGCCACGCTGGGGTCAGTGGGGTACCCCTGCGCTGTCAGACTGGCTGCCTGCTCTGCCCTGCCCGGGACCTGCCTCTCGGGTTGGTCACACTGAGTAAGCACTGCTGCACGAGCTGGCTCTCTCCTGCAGTCAGCTGGTCAGTTTCCTCACAAACAAACCCTGGGTATGCTTCTGGAGACAGGTAAGGATGCACTGGGTTTGACTCCTTCCACCCTGTGCGGTTCTTCAGCTCTGCCCAGTCAGAATCGTGCGACGCTTTGTTACAGTGAAGGGATCTAACTGTAGGTAAGCTGCTGCCAAAGGGAGGTGAAACCCTTCCTCAGCCTGGTGCTGGCACCAGCTGCCCTGACAGTGAACTGCTACTGCTCACTCAGAAACTGTTCTGACAGTCTGGCAACCGGAACCAGCTCCCTGCAAGAAAAACCAAGCTGCAATGTCAGCACAAGACTGAGCACAGGACCACAGAGCAGCATGCCTGAGATGCAAGGAAAGAAGCAGGACTGTACATCTGCTTAGATCAGTTTACATGTCTCAAACCCCTCCAGGCTCCACCTTGACAAATTTTAAGGGTATTTATTTACTGCTCCAATTAATTTTAAGTAAAGGATGCTTAGCTAAGAAGCTACCACTTTTAGGAATGTGTGCAGACTGAAGGGTCACTGCCTGCATTCACAGACATGAGTGCTTTTTGGCACAGCTCTTCAGTACCACTTGTTTAGCTTGCAGGCCAGATGACCTTGTATGATCTCAGCCAACTGCTCTGTTTTCCCAAGGATTTATGTTCTAGCAGCCACGTTCCGTTCAATTTTTTTTTCGTAGCCAAGCATTCCTTTTCCTTCTGTATTTGAAAATGCCCCTTAAAGCACTTCCAGAGGCATGGTTGGGACACACTCCGTACATTTTCTGCCATGCAAAGAAAAATGCGTTTCATGAATTTCATTTGGGGAGGTTGCTATGTTCTCCCTGTGGCTGACAGCAGCCTGCAGAAATACCCAGAGAAAAAATGAGTTAAACCACTTGTAGGGAACGCTACATCCTTTGGAACCCTGTAATACCCACATACACTCCAAGCTCCATAGTACCTGGCTCCTCCACAGGCAGCGTGCCTCAATAGAGCTGAAGTATGGTAAAATTGCTGAGGAGCCTATTTTCTGAAAGGTCAAGGCAGGAGAAAGGGTTTGCCAGCATTTGTTTGGAGAGGTGTGTGCTGCCCTGGCTGTGCCACGCATGAGCAGTGCTGTGCTGCAAGCTGCTGCCAGCAGCACATTTACCCAGGCCGTGCTTTTCAGCCGTGTGGGCGTGCGCGCTCTCCTACACGTATTTCTGTGCGCTCGACCTACGCCCTCTCAGTCACTGCAATTTTTCATGAAGTGAGTCCTGTCTGCCTTGGCCGCACATTTCAGCCAGCTCTAATTGTTCTTTGAGACAATGCTACACTCCCAGCCTGCCCAACTGCAAGTCACTGACAAGTTTGGCACAGGCAGGATGGCAGGCTGGCCTTGACCTCCTGCCAGCATGAGGTGAATGATGGGTTGGGTCTGGGCAGTCTCCGGACTGGCTGAGAGCAGTGAGCTGAAACCAGGACACTGCCAGCTTTGCAGTGGCTGGGAACTGATACAGCGCCGGCATTGAGAAAATAAACACTTCCCATTTACAGAGAGTTCATGTCAGTGCAACGCATTTCTTAGAGCAGCCCTAGTTCCCTGCTTGGGCAGCTGTCAGGAATTAGGTGGAGGAAGATGGCCAATATATTCAAGTGCTTAAAGGCAGGAAGAGAAGTGAGGCCCTCACATCCATCTATTGTAAAGTTGCCACTTTAGCATCCTGAGCCCATGGGTGTTAAATGGGCCGTGCTTAGCTGAGTCATGGAAAAGAAGGGCAAAAACAAGCACAGGGGGCCTTGTCCCAGCTGGGGTGCCCTTGGGACTTGCAGAAACAACTGCAAATCCTTCACAGCCACACATTCCTCCTCCCCCATTATTAAGGGCTTGTTTCCTACAGTTACCTGCCTCCTACCTCAGTTCAGTGCTCTCTGATACTTGTCCAGTGTGGCATTAAATTGAGCATTAGGTGGATCAATAAAATGCTAATAAATCATACTGCTGATGTGCATCCAAGAGGTTGAAGGGTTTTTGCTTCCTCAAAGGCATAGGTGTGGAAGATGATTGACTGCTGATTCAACCAAGCAGGACACACGTCAGCAAGTGTGTTTGCAGGGACTGGGGACACCTCAGCGACTTTCGTGAGGCACGATTTAGCACAAGGACCTTGAATTTTCCTTTGCCATCTAAAACTTGAGAAGGGAACATAAAATACAGACCCAAAGAGTGTCCGCTTCTGCTTGCTGCCTGTCCATGTGAAGCGTTTCAGTTCCTCTGGAGCCAGCACCATCCCACTGTCTGCTTGATAATCCTTGAAGAAAAAAGGAAGATGCAGCCCTGTTAGGTGTTAACTCTTTTTTACAAAGGACTCAGTTCATCTTTGGTTTGATTTCCAGCATCCTTCTGGTCATTGGTACTGAGACAGCTCTAGGAGGCAGCAGCTCTGTGCTGTTGGAGGTGCTGCAGTGCACAGATATTTAATGGTGCCTTTCCAAACTACCCGTGCCTTGGGATGCAGCAGACACATAAAGTTAATGCAGATGCAGGGTGCTAGAGGAAAAGTGTCTACACACAGTGTGAGGTTCTGGCCGGCCACCGGTTCAACCCTGCAAGGACCACTGTGCCTTTCCCACCTCCTGCTAATTAATGCATTCAACTGGCTCACTAAAAGCTTGCCTCAACCTCTCACCCATGCCCACCCCTGCCAGGATTGGATGTGTGTCCCATTGTTAGACATGGCTCCAGCTTGTCCTTCTGATAACAGGACTTGTTCCTGCCAGGGACCTCTGATGGAAAAGTGATTCACAATTCTCTTTCGTGCACTACTATTCAGATGAAAACGCAAATCCAAGGGATTTTAAGCATTTCTCCCACACCAGTGGGATTCAGGTGGGACTCTGGTAGCTGTACTGTGCAGACCTACTGGAACTGACCACTTCTTGTCAGGGAAGGAGCATTTGCAGCCCATGACATGGCCAGCAAGGATCTCTGACCCCAATTTGTAGGACAGTGGGATAACCTCTTGTTGCAAGCACAGCTAATCCTGCACCTTGTATCAGTTAGAGCTGACAAAGCAGTAACCCCCTGTCTTGACTATCCCTCTATAAATCTATAAATCTGTCACACAAATAAAAAGAAATGCACGGCAAACCATTTGGCTCAGGAGTCACTTACATTAAATACAAGCGTTTCCTTGATGGGAAGCTCTTCAAATGTCTTTATGCGCTGGGGGGGTTTTATTTTGAAAGTGTTTATGTATCTGTTCAACAAGAGAAGCAGGACAGTTTTTGGTGAGACTGTGACATGCACAAGCAGGAAGTGTTGGGTATTTTTCTTGTTTCTTTAGGCAGTTCCCAACTATTGTTGAGGTAGGTCATACAAAAAGGACTTGTTAACCAGACCCCACCCAAATCTCACTCCCCAGTCCTGGGGTACACACAGCTGCCCCTCTCACCGTGCCTGAACCCTGGGACCTGCAGGTCCCCTTGGGCAGGGGCACTCCAAAGACCCAGAACAGTGGGTGACTCGGCAACTGATGGGACACTCATGCCACCTGTGGGCTGTCTCTGTGTGTTTTCTCCCACCTGGGTCCAAAGCAGGCTGTGCAGCGAGCTACCACCCCCAACAAACAAACCCAGTCTCAATCTTGCTTATCTCACCTGACGTTTTCAGTGCTTCCACAACGTGAGCTTGTAACAGGAAAATTTTCATTGCACGAAGGATCAGATGCAGGGGGAGACCCACTATCTGTTGTAAATATTGTGCTGAGGGGTATGTAGTCTTTGCCTTCCTAAATGCGAACAAGAAATGAAAGCATTATTCCTGGGTCCACGTGGCCACTTGCCCCTGCCTCAGTGACAGCACGTGGTTGTGACATTAATACCTGCTGCACATTTGCTTGCAGCAGGTCACCCAGCTTTTTCACCAGCTCGGAGAACCGTGGCCTGTTGTTGGGATTGCTCTGCCAGCAGTCCAGCATGATTTGGTAACTGTGAGGACAAAAGCAAATTGAGCACATGGTGGGGTTACAGCTCAGTTTGATCCAAGGCAACGCAATCTTTGACAGCTTATCATCAATAGACAGATACAGATGATAACTCCTCAACCTGCTTGGTTTTACAAAGATTCTCTCTAACACCATCGAGGCCTCTTTGTAAAAGTAAAATAGTAAACTTTCCACAAAAAAAGAAAACCTTCCTGCAACACCCCAGAAGACCATATCAAAAGGATAATTCAGCCAACCAGTCATACTTCCTTTTTTTCATTCCTAATTAAAAGCATTAAACCTTTGTATTAAACGTCTATGAACTGGCAATGTTTAGGTTAAGGTATCCTAAAGGCATCCTAAGATGACTTATATGGATGTGTCACTTCCTTGTATTGGTTGAGCCGAGCTTTCCTTCCTGCAATAAAATACATGGAAGAGGAGAAAAAAAAGCTCTTATCTACTGTCACTAGGATAATAAAATTAGTCCGTGGGCAACACTCCCAGATAGGCATGGCTGGCTCGCATCCTTTTCTTCTGGCAGAACTATTTTTTGGTAAGTGTTGCTATTTAGAGTCCTGACATAGCACTCGGGAAGGCACCAAGGCACCCACATGTACTTGATTTTGCCTCCAGAGATAAAATACCCTGGACATGTTCATGATCCTCAGTGAACTGTGTCACAGGATGTTCAGTGTGCTGCATGTGCCTCCCCAGGCAAGGTGCTCTGTCCTGACCCACCTCGGTCTCCAAAAAGGTGTTGGCCATGCAGTAGCAGCTTGAGACTGCAGGGGAGTGGGGAGCGACGGCTGATGTCGCAGTGGAAGGACTCAGACAACCTGGGCGGGGAGGCTGCGGGTCCCCGTCACCTTCCTCTGCCATCAGACACCATGTACAGGAAAGGGTGGGCCCTCATTACCCAAGTGATTGTGAGGAAGCTTCCGCTGTCACTTCCTAAGACGATGTTAATAATGTCACATTCCTCCAGCACTTATCTGTGTGCATGTCGGTAAATGTTAAACTTGGTAAGGAATGAATGACCTTCCTCCTCCTCCTCCTCCTCCTCCTTGCTCAGCTCCCCTCAGAGCTCAGCCCTGGTGGCGCACTGGGCTCAGGTCCATGTTGCTCCCTACCCTCTCCTCCCCTATGGGAGAGCCAGGGGCCAGGGTGGGGGGTGCACAAGAAGACACCGATGTGGGATTGGGTTGGTTTTCCTTAGGCTGGCACAGGGTGCTTTTACAGAGACTGGAACATCATCTGCAGGGCAGCCCAGGAGGCAGTGGTACACAAGGCAAGCAAAGGCATCTTACATCTCCTCGGTCGCTTGCTCCGGGGCTCGCATTCTTGTGCCTTCCTTCAGCCTGCTGCAGAAATCCTCGTCTATTTGGACTCCGGGGTAAGGAGAGGCACCTGCAGGTGACATTGGGAGAATAGATGACATGCCTTGAGTGCCTGTGACCTAGCTGTGGCCCTATGCATCTCGCCCAAACACTTGGGGTGTGCAGCATCAGGTTGCAGAGCTGGGGGTCGGGGGGTGACCCCCCTGCAGGGTCTGGCCCCGCCGGCTGCCACAGGCGGGGAATTACTGCTGGTCATGCTCCAAGTCCCGCTCTTTGGAGCAGGGGGCAAGATCAAGACCACAGCTATTGGTGGGACTTTCCTGGCCTAAACAGAAAAAATACACGTGAATTTGATTTGAACACTATCCCTTGAAAAGCCAAATCTGATCTCTCTATTGGTTTGGACTACTCAAAATTCTTGTGAGCACAAATATTAACAAACCCCAAATGCTCTAAATCACCTTGAAAAAATTGAAATAATTGTTTTAAACCAGATCACAGTACATTTGCATTGTTTTTCTATTTTCTGTGTTTTTCAGATGCAGCCTGATTGTATTGTTGGTCCTTTTTTTCTGTAGACAGAAAACAGTCAGGAAAAGGGAAAATGAAAGGGGGAGGGGGAAAAAAAAAAAGACCTTTCATAGAGTCAGAGTCACCAGGTTCAAGGAGCTGGGGCTTTAAGAAAAAAATAGCAGATATTATGAGGCTGACCATAAAATCACAAGAGTTGGCAGGCTGACCAACAACATGTATTTAAACTAATAAATGATTGATTGTCCTGAGAATTGTATAGTATTGTTTCCTCTGCTGTTCGCCTCTTTTGTCAGCCTCTGTGTTGAACTCAATTAAGATTCTTCTATTCTGACAGTCATTGTTGTTCCCACTCAGTGTACATCTTGTATCCTGCCTTTTCCACATGAAAGAAAGGAAAAAAAACCCAGCTTCACTGGGTTTTAATTTCAGATTGCATGCTCTAGTTCATCCTGTGGCATCAGTGCAGATGCTTTTTGCCTGCTATGTCCAATAGCCTGGGTGAGGGGGGTGCTGGATCCCTGCTGGACTGGGGGGACCTCCTGGACTCGGGCTGGAAATGGAGGTGACAGAATCTGAGACATGCAAACTGTGGGTTTGGCTCCCTTGCTCCCACGAGAGAAATAAGAAGCTTTTGAGAGAGCACCCAGCTCATGGCACTCAGAGTCTTGAATGCTGTCTGTGGCACAGGAGGTGGTGCCTTGGTCTTGGGCAGCTGATGATGCAGGATCACAGCTCTGTGTTATCCCACAGGGTTCCACATTCAATTAAAATGCTTTTAAAATTGCCCGATTTTCCTGGCTTGTGCCATCAGTCAGACAAAGCACTGTGACTGCTCTGGCTGTGCTGCCCTGCATCCTCTGCCAAGGGTTTCTACAGGGAAAAGAAGGAAGCTTAGGTTTTGCCCATGGCAAAAGTAGGAGGTAAAGTTCTCAGCTGTGCTATCCATTAAGGCTTTCAGCTTGGCAAATGAGCTTTCCGTGCTCTTAAAACCAGCAAAATTTCTAGTTCACAGGGGCATGATAATCCCTCTGCCTCTACCCGCACACCTCACTTCTGACTGATTTAGGTCTTCCTGAAACACCTGGCAAAAGATTATTGAAGGTAATGGATGTTTTCCCCAAGCTGCAGTCCCCACTCCTGTCAAGCTCCTGGGGTGCAGAGTTAACGTACCCAAGGAAAATATCTCCCACAGCAAGACCCCGTAGGACCACACGTCGCTTTTGGTATTGTAGATTTTATCAAATATGGATTCAGGAGCCATCCACTTGAGAGGAAGTCGAGCCTGGAGTAAAAGGGACAAATCTGACTATTATTTTCAAAACCCAAAAGATTTTAATCATAGATGAATCAACTATATATTGTTATGTAAATAATTACCATTCAAGCAGGAACCTGTGGGATTTCCTTACTGGCAGTCAAGATAAACCCGCGCTCATTCATACACTTAACAAATTGTTGGAGTAAAAGGCTGTTTTTAAAAAATGTGTGGCACAAAACACCAGACACTGGAAGCCTGTGACCAGGCCTTTTCTTTACAGGGATGTGGGGGTATGTAGGGGGAGAGGTCTCTTGCCAGCATCACAGAGACAGGGCAGAAAACCCTGCATCCAAGCACCAACCATTCTATAATGGTGTTGGAGGTACTCTCGGGGAATGCACCTTCTTTTGCAGGGACTGGTTTCCTTGAAGGAAGTTTACAGAGTGAAGGGGTTTTGGTGAGCCAGCCAAGAAATGTCTAAAAAATAAAGTATTAGCAGGGCAAAGCTGTGAAGCAGTTAGCATTTCTAAGCCTTATGCCTGAGGATAGAAATGCTTCCCAGACCCACAACATGACAGCTCATCCTCACATAAAAACCATGACAGCTTCTGAGCTCCTAAATTCGGGAAATGTGAATGTCTACAGAACATTTTGTTGGACAGTTTGACATGACATGTTATAAACATTTGGGTAAATAAGCAACATCTTGACTTACATCTCCTTTTCTCACATAATCAGGATTCTTATAAATATCTCTTGCAAGGCCAAAATCACAGATCTTCACAACATTGTTCTCAGATAAAAGGATGTTTCTGGCTGCCAGGTCACGATGAATGCACTATAATAAAACAGTCACAATCAAACTGCATTTCCTTATTCCTGCCCACAAATTTCCTGTCTCCCATATCCTTTAAAATTTTATTATTATTATTATTGTTATTATTATTATTATTGTTGTTGTTGTTGTTTTTATTGATAAATTTCATTTTTTAAGGAAAGTTGCCTGTAGTTTACATGATGTTACAGAAAACAGTGGTAATTATATTTAAAAACATTACTAAATCCAGAATGTGTCAAGTTTTTAAGCCTTTTGACATCAGCAGGGAAAGAGCTGAATCATTTGTAGCTCCCTAATATATGTTGAAATTAAGGAAAAACCTACCACACCCAAAAGATCTTCCCCAAATGAATGAGCTTGACCCACTGCCTTCAGTCATGATCCTGTGTTTATGGACTATGGATACTTGGATAAACACAGTTATATTTATAATGCCAAGAGGAAAACGGCTCTTCCTTTGGGACCTCTCCCAAGGAAGGTGTCACTACAATGTAGACATGATTTCACCTCTGAATCCTGTCCTTCTACAGTGAAAATCCCCCAGTGCAAAACTCACCTTTCTGGAGGAGAGGAACTCCATGCCTCTGGCCACCTGAAAGCTGTAAGACATCAGGTCCTCCATAGTGAGGGGCAGCTTGTACAGGTCATCAGCATCTGCAGAGGTGGGAAGCAGGGCTTGTTACAAAGATGGCTCACAGGCAGCTGTTTTCCCCCTTTCTTACAGACCCCATTATTCCCATAAATTCAGTCTTCGTGGAGGGGTATTTGAAGGTCAACCCACTGTCATTGGAAACAAAAATAGTGCTTGCTTTACACCCCGTGCTTTGGACACTGCTGTGTTTTCCCCAAAGATAAGGAGCAGTCAGAAGAAACAATCACACATTTTCCTGTCAGATTTAGTAACCCTGGAAATAATCTTTTTTTAAATCTTCTACCCTCTGGACATGACCCTCTGAGCGTCTCCCACGGATGTTTATTAGGGTGATAAATGAGGAAAAAAATTTCAGGGATTCACAGTATGCTGTAAAAATATCACAGTCCATGTAGGGACAGGAAGGAATTAATACCTACCCTCCTCGTCCTCCTCCACATCACTCAGACTTTTATCTTCCTGGAACCCAGAGCTCGCAAAGCTCTCGCTGCTGGTGACACTGGCCAGCCTTTGTTTTTTGCTTTCCACTGGCTCAATATCCTTTTTCTCTTTCATTGGCTCTCCCTGCAGAGAGGAGTCCTTCAAACAAACAGAGGAGAAGAGGTGCTACATCAGAGCAGCGGAGGGGGTGGGAAAGGAACCAAGGCAGACTGCTGTCGCCTTTCTGCCGGGCTGGTGGTCTGTGGCGTGGGTGGTCACATCTCTCACGGGCAGGGGTGTCCAGTGCACTGTGGCAGGCAGGGACTGGTGGCAGAGCTGTGCTCCACCATGGTTGTCATCCCCAGAGGGCAGAAACATGGTGGCTTGGGAGCACCAGCACATGATTTTGGGGTAACCAGGGCAGTGGGCTATCTCTGCCGCAGTGAGGATTTGCAGGGTGTATGGATGGACCTGTCTGCTGGGCTGGGGCTCATCTCAGCCTGAAATGAGACATCTGAAAGGGCCCATTTCTCTCCAGCAGACAGAGAAGGAGCAGGAAGAAGTGGGTGGGGAAGGTTGTGCCCACAATGCAGGTATGGCAGACCTCTCAAACATCAGCTTTTTGTCCCAGGGTGCTTAAGAAGTCTGCCTCTATGTCCCTCTATGGGTTTGGTGTGGGCTTGTAAGCCCTTTCAGTGAGGAGCAAGGGCACTTGGTGTGGAAAACAGAGCTGCTGTTGTAAGTGGCTGCCTCTCTTCAGTGCCTTTATCCAATGCTTTCCTCTTATTGCCAATGATGTGATGGTTTATGGGACACATGCAACACTATTTGAAAAAAGCTTCCTCACTGCCACCTGTAGAGCATCCTGGCTGCCTGGCCATACTCTTGCCCTTTCTTAGCTTTCCTCATGTCCTGCAGCCGTCTCTATTCCCTGTGCATGCTGGTGCAGAGCCAAACTTTCACCTCCTTCCTGCCTGGGCAGCCTTCCCGAGGGTGCTGGGGCACTGGATGTGGGACGGGGGTATGGAGTGACTCCACGCAGGATGGAGCCTGCCCAGCCATAGTCCCCGCTGAGCAGCCGACTCCAGCTACCACGTGTAGGAGGAGCCAGCTGCTGTGTCTCGTGTGGAGTACAGCACGAGCAGCCTTGGGAACAGAGACTCAGCAAAAGCCTTTTTGAGGGGGATGTCCTCTCGAGTGGGCTTTCCCACAGAGCCCTCCTGAAAAAACCCCTGAGATGCTGCCGAGCTTTTGGCACAGCTGAGCAGGGGATTTGAGACCTGCT
The DNA here is from genome assembly GCA_013397175.1 of Platysteira castanea. Taxonomy (NCBI): domain Eukaryota; kingdom Metazoa; phylum Chordata; class Aves; order Passeriformes; genus Platysteira; species Platysteira castanea. The sequence goes on along the minus strand of VYXC01009631.1, from coordinate 607,818 downwards.
GTTCTGTATCCAGGCTCCTAAGTCTCATTTCAGAGCCCTGGATCCTTTGGAGGATTTTTCTGGAACAATTTGAATTTTCTGGGACATTTGGATTTAGGTTTGCAATAAGAAACATACCATGAATTTGATTCAGAAGGCTGAGGGATGTGAGGACAAGACTCTAATCTCTTTTCCTCTTGATAGCTCTTCTCCTCACACAATAATAAGATTACTTGAAAAACTCTGAATATTAGGGTGTCTTGGGACGTGAGATTTAATTGGTCTATCTTGTTTGTGCTCGCAGCAGTGCTGAAATCAGTGGGCAAAACCACTTCCTTTGACTTTTCTGACCCCAAGCTCACCAGGAATGTGTTCATCAGGAGCCAGGCAAGAGCATGTGGGGACACTTTGGGTAGGATTCACTTCCCCTTGCTGTAGATGGCTCCAGCCAAATTAGTCACATCAGCCTCCTTGCACAGACAGGGAGAAAGAGGTGAATCCTTTCTTGCCAGAACACATCCCACACTAAATATTAATATAGGTCAGGTGAACTTCACCCAGAAGTAATCTCTCTCCTTTGGTAGAAGAGAGACTGAGGAGACCAGCTCAGAGCCGACATCTACATTACCAACACTTCCATCAGGTAAGATGAACCCTGCCAGGACCATCTGCCTCCTCACCTTGTTAGGGCAGAAAAGATTCCTCTTGCTCTTCAGATAGTTTGATAAATTCCCATACTTGCAGTATTCAACAATCACCATCAGAGGCCCTGGGCAATTACATTAAAAAAAAAAAGCATTTTGAGTCTGAAAAAGAGGGTCTTCCATGCCTGTAACTATGACTTGAGTCCAGAATTACTGGCAACATGTCCAAAGAAGTAGAAGGCTGCTTGAAGGACACTGGACATTATCAAAATAATACTGCTTCTGGAAATTAGGGCAGCACCTGATTTTTGAAAGCTGGGTCTTGAATCTGGGTCCTGAGGGACCCTCTGTTTCCTCTTTGGGCAGTTCAGACTGGAGCCCTGCAGCCCACACACACTTGTTGAACTAAAATAGGAGACATATCTAAAACAAACAATCTTCCATACTGGCCTTTTGATTTTCTTAGTGTAATATCATGAAGGATTTTACAACAGCTGCATTGTGATTCATAGTTCAGGGCCAGCAGCTGATATCCCTTGTTCCTTGCCTTTCCAGATCATGTTTAACTTGAGCTTGAGCAGTGGAGGGAATGAGATAAAGGACAGCAAGCGGCATGTTTCTAAGTTCACACTTCACAGGTTAATACTAAAAGAGAGTTTACATAGAGGAAATGTTTAATCACTTAATTAAATGACTAAAAATCTCTTTTTCTTTTCCTCTTCTATTTTTTCACCAGCTACAGGATGAGCTCAAATATTAAAAGTTACTAACTTGACCTCTGGATTGAAAACAACATGGCCAACTGGCTGTTATTGGGGGATAATCCAAACCCATTTTCAGAGCAGTGCAGATTTTTTTACCTCCATTTTTTGTGCAAGCTCCCAACAAATTCACGATGTTGAGATGATGACCAATGTGGATTAGAATTTTCAGCTCAGTCATCAGTGCTTTGTACTCACTTGCTGTGGCCCCTTCTGTAAACAAAAAATAAATGTGAAAAGGTAAAGAACTGGTCCTGCTGAGCTTCACCACTTCTTGTTGCTCTCCATTGAAATATCCTCCATTACTGGATGTACTTCTTGTGTTGATGTTCTCTCTCTATTCCTCCCTGCTCAGCATCCTCTTGGTTGCAATTAAACCCACAAAAAGAGTCAGGCACTCAACTTCCTCCCAGTAGACTCTATTATATTTAGAACTGAGAGAAATTTTTGTTTCACATGAATAGTTCTGACGTTTCAGCCAAAAATTTGAAAGAACAAATAAAAAGGGATTTCAAGATTATAATTAACTCTATCTAGAATTGGTTGCATCTGACCTGACTTCAGCTACCTAAGGGTTATATTCTAGCCTGAACTAATCAACATCTTAAGAGGTCACTGGCAAGAGCAAAGTATTTCCAGAAGCTGATGCAGCCATCAAGTTTAACCATCTGCATAAGGAAAAGATGAACTACCCCTTGGTGATGCCTGTCTGGTTCTGTTCATTATATAGGAAGCCTGGAGACAGACCAGGGAAGTAAATATTAATTGGTTAAAGTGAGCTGACTGCATCTCACCCTTACCAGTCATGACCAATAATAATAATAATAGTAATGACTATTATTACTAAGTCATAAGAAGTCCCTCAAAAAAATCCAAAACATTCTATTTGGTGTTGAGTGAAACTTTTCATTTCCCCTGAGAAAATTTTTTTCCTGCAGAATTTAATTCTGTTAAGAAAACAAGAAAAAAACCATATTGCTTTGTGGAGGCCCAAAAGGAGTTTTTCAGTTTAGTGACACCAAGAACAGTCCTGTGGAAAAAACCCTAGAGATAGGTCTTAAAGGGCTTGGTTTCAACATCTGAATGGAAACAGTTTTTCTTGGTGTCCCACACAAAACTTGTCTTCTAATTAGTGACCCGCTATTTGCTCATGTGGGTGGAGACACTTCCCTTCCACCTCGTGGGAGTTCTGTGAGAATAAAGGCTATGAATGACTGCAAAATTCCTGGATAATCTAGTGAGGACACAAGGAATGAGGCAGATCTCCCACATTTTAGGTGAGGTACTGAAGATACCAAGAGAAGTTCTCACCACTGGCTCTCTTCATTGTCAGCAGAGCTGAACAAGGACTCAGCTCCCCGCGAGCAGGGATCTGCCTTAGGGTGGCACGAACTGTTGTTCTCAGCACTGCCAGTGAAGGGCATTTGAGTGACTGACTCAGATACAAGCATCTACTCTGCACACACACATGTGAATCCCACCAGGAAGATTTCTTGTGGCTGCTGTCTGCTCCCATTCATTCCAGGAGCACTCCCTGCTGCCTTGGTGGCACTGGCCGGCACAAGAAGCCTGCTGATATACATAAAGAAACCCTGAACCTGGCAGACCACTCCAAGGGCTGGAATTGACACCTACACATCTCCTGAGAAATGATAAGTTAGCGTATGTGAAGCTAGGAGCCACTGGCTAAGACGTATTTATTCAAAGTATTCCTGAACAGAATCAGCTGAGAGCATCGGGGATCCAAACCATACTGGCAGAACAGGGGATGTGTGCTGGCAGAGAAACAGCACCAAAAAGGATTCAGGGATTAAAACGGATAAGCAGTGCAGCATAAACTCACAGGGCAATGCAAAAAAAAATAAAGCCTGCTATGATCCTTACACATATAAAGAAAGGAAAGCTAAATACATAGAAAGGGGTGCCACCAGGACTTTGGGTTGGGGAATTCAATCACAGCTGCTGCAGGCTGTGACTGAATATCATCCTGCTTGCTAACATCCCAAGTGCCCTCTTCAAATTAACGAGGGAGTTTTGCCCTTTCTGCTCCAGCGAGAAAGGTGGCAGTGAATAGCTGGGGGATGATTTTACTTTCGGATGAGCACTGGTGTATGAACAGTGCTGGCAAATCCATTGCACAGCCTGTGTGTCAGCATCCTAAGCACCTTGTGATGAGCCAGCAGCCGGTTCAGAGGGAACACACCTGCACAGCACCACCAGGATTTAAACTGCTCAATGTGCTTAGCTTAATAAAAGAGCCTTCATGAAGAAAAATCATTATATAATCTAATGGAAAAGGTTAGAATGAGATGCAGAAGTCAGACATATGCAAATTAGATATAAGGCATCCGGTTTTAACAGTAAGATGATTATTCCTTGGAACTAATGACCAAGGAAAATATGAAAGCTTCCATTCAAATGTCTTCACATCAAGGTGGATACCTTATACCGCAGATAAATTTCATTTACAGCATTCAATAAGGGGTCAGTCTAGCATAACGGTATGACTTTTTACTGTGAACGCAGTCTTTATTTCATAGTTCTGCCATTTCACTCCTGGTGGACCTGAAACTTGATTTGTACACATTTTGGAGGCTTCAAAGGGTTATTGTGGGAAGCTTTTGCTTTTGAGAGAATCGTATAAAGAATGCACCACTATATAAGGCATCATTTTTCCCAACGCAGCTTTGCAGCAAGATACCTTTCAGCATTTTCACTGCAACTGTTCTGCATGTTGGTGATTTCCTAATTCCAAAGGCAGATGCTTGTACCACCTTTCCGAAAGCTCCGTGTCCAAGAGACTTTCCTGAAAAGAAAATAAAGTGGAGAGATACATCTTGGTAAAAAAAGGAATCTTGTCAGCAAAAACTTCATAGATCGTGAACTGAAAAATGTACTTTCCAGTGAGCCCCATAGTTATATTTCCAGCATATAGCTGGTTTAGGTTTTTTGGTTTGTTAATTTTTTTTTTTGAAAATAAACAGTCAAACTAGAGGACAGAGTCATCAGAGGGAGCAAGTGATAGGAGTGGAAATGTCGCTAAATGAATGCAACCATTCAGTGGAGGTACACTAGCTTCAAAACTGAGTTTTTCAGTCTAGCTCTGCCAGACGAAGATTTTGCTCCTCTTTTCCCCGAGCACACTGCACAGTGCAGCAGCCTGTGGTGCTGCAAATTATGTCCTCAATAACACAGACCCTCTGTCCCTTTGACAATGTGTTCACATGGACAGCTCCGGCTGCCTCTGCCCTTCTACAGAGGCTGTCAGAGGCTTGGTCAGGGAGCTCCTGTCAACATATCCACTAGCAATGAGTTTTATTTCCAAGCAACTATTTTCAGATGGCTTTTGTACTTCACCTTCATCAGAACCCACGTACCAAAGTGAATAACAACAGTACGACAGCAGGATCTGCAGTGTAGAGAAGAGCACAGAATAACAGTCAGCTCTTCATATAAAAGCAAAGGATAACATGTGCATATATTTATTTCTCAGGTATGCACATATGACATGACCTTCTCCATAGGACAATTTTCTATTCCTATGATGAACACCTGCTTGACTAGCTCTCACTTGGACATCTACCTTGTTGATTTCTGAGTGAGAGATGAATCCCACTCAAATACTTGAAAGCAGAGAAAAAGAGCTGTTGTCTGTATTAATTTAAATCAATACTGCCTTTTATATGTGTATGCGATATCTAAACTGTAATTCTCAGTATGTCCGTCAGTAGAAGCAAATAGCATATGTTATTAAAGCAAAGGAAACATGAAGTGGAATACGCTAAGCCAAAAAAGCCCCAGAAAATTATTTCCTGCCTAGATGTGCAGAAGTGCAGTAATTTTTTTACAGCCAATAAAAACCGCAAAGAACTTGATCTACATGACTTAAAAGCATCAACAGACTGTCCTTGGTTTGTGAAGGGCTTAGTGATTGATAGAGAAATACAGATGAATCAGTGTGTGCCTAAAAACCTACTGTCACCTTTTTCAGTTACTGCATACAGATTCTGCATATAGACTCAGCAGGTGTATAAGGGAAGCATCATTAAGACTCAAGTTTCAATTTTCTTAGTGAATTGATGTTTTCAGTCCCTAATGTTTTGATTGTTCATGGTTTTTACATGATGGACTTGCAGCTTGAGGGCCTATAAAATCCATCATACCTTTGTTTAATCCATAGCTTTAATCTGTTTCTATCACTGTTAATTCACTTCCCACATCGTGATAACCTACCTAGTCACCACTTGGAAAACCAGCTCATAAAGCTGCACAAAGCTGCTAACCTTTCATAAAGGAGAATGAGCACTAGAAACAGCACTTCCTTCTCTAAACAGCGGTGTGATCCAGTGGGAAACTGTAATAACACTAGTCTTTGCTGCTCTGCTATTGTTTGTACCGTGCTGAATGGTAGCAAGAACAGGGCTGCTTTAACTTTTCAGCATGTTGCTCAAAACTCCACAGTTTAGTATGCAATTGTGGCTATGGTTGTTCTCGCAAAAGTCCCTTCTGTTGACACTCAAAGTAACTACAAAATTATTAAACAGAGGAATATTAAGTTGTCCAACCACCTGAGCAGTCAGGTTGCCGTAGCCTTAGAGCAGCTACATTGAATACGTTTGGGGTAATGCTCAGGTATGTAATGTTGCAGTGTTTAGACCCAGACCAATGAAGCAAAATGCTCGACTTAAGTTTTCCATATTTGGCTTGGATCTACCGGGCCGCCCAGAATGCATTAAAGTGAACATACACCTCAGTCAAGGAGTTTTGGATCAGCAGGTTTTCATTTCAGTTCCGTTTTAGCAGAATCCTTCAAGAATGTCGGTGCTGGACTGGGGCATTAGCAAAAAACACCGCACCCCGTGTCTGTGGGAAAGCACAGGCTCGACGGTGTGCTCATTTCTCAGGTTCTTTGCCACTGTTTGAGTCATCTGGGTTTTCCCCACAAGTGGCTTCGTGTTTTCCATTACGTTACATCGGACAGGTCTGCAGGGGCAGGAGAGTGGAAGTGCTGTGCTCGGTGCCGGCGCCGTGGGCTTGCGGTGCCCGGGAGGGAGCGGGGCGCGGCAGCCGGCGGCCACCAGCGTGTGTGACACCGCGCTGCAGCCGGCAGCCGCTCTCCCTCGGGTCCCGCGTCCCGGCGCCACCAGCATGCCACCTCTCCGCGGCCACCAGCGTGTGTTAACACCGCGCTGCAGCCAGCAGCCGCTCTCCCCTGCGTCCCGGCGTCAGCAGCGTGCCACCTGTCCGCATCAGGAAGGTCAAGCCCAAGAGTAAGGTGATAAGGGCATGCATGATAGCTCGGCTAACACAGTGCGTTATCACTGACCACGCTGACAGTGATTTATAGCACCAGCATTTTTCTGCTTAATGAAAAGATGACATTTTACTCTCAGTGAGACTAATCTGCGCTGAATGTTAATTGCCCTGACTTAAGTGATGCCCATACATAAGAGATTTCCTGTGATGTCTGTACCTCTTACAGATGAAGGGGGAGTCCTGTTATATAAGCCTTGCATCACAGCCGTGGGCTGTGTGTATGCATGTTGGAGGAACACACAGCAAAAGAGATTTGGGCTTTCTTCTTTGCAAAAGTTTTAATAAATGTGTGTCCTGGAGGATAAGTAGGTGGAAAGAGAAAAACAGTCGCATCAGATGCTGGAAGGGGTTGCATTTCTAAACAAAAATATTTTTTTAAAACCATAGAAGCACATTTTGTGTTTGTGAGACACTAATCCTTGGAGACTGCCAAGGTCAAAGACTGAGCCAACTACCATGTAGGCAGGACTTGCACTGAGCTAATCTAGCATGCTGCACATACACAGCTTCTTCAAATCTGGTTCTCATTCATTGTCAGCATTCTTTATTTGTTTACAGCAGTTCTTCCACTTTTAACTAATTCTCTGGTCATCCTTCGTCACCTCTGGACTCCAAACACTAACCCTGCAAGGCATGAGTTTTTCCTTGGTGTTTACATTCCATTTCTGCTTGTTTCTTTCCCAGTGGTCACATAGTCTGCACATCAGGCTCTTGGTCCATCGTTGTAATAAAATTGTCTGAAGATTGAAGTCACTCCAGCACAAGGTTCCAGCATTCCCAGAACTGTGTATGACAATTATAAATTGAGAGCAGTGTATTTCAGCTGTGCTTATCCACATCTGGTCACCTTGTGTCTTCTGGCAGGCAAATTAAGTGTGATCCTATTTGTGCACGTGTTAATCAAGTTCTGTCCCTGATACCTGAGAGACAGGAGGAGTCTGTTGCAGCTCCTAACTGAAATGCAAGGATTTTCTAGACCATGCTGTAGGACAAATGTAATGCGTGCCTGAAAGAACAAACAGCACCGTAGCGACGAGGCTGAGCTTATCACTGATATTTTAATGTTGACCTTCTTGCTAAAATATGTGTGGTTTCTGGAGGGATTCATCAACTTCAAAACATGGTCGCTTCCCCTCTTACCTTCTCATCAGTCCCACACTAGGCTTAATAAGGAATAGTCCCAAACCCATGCCTTTTGCTGGGACATCTACAAGGAAACTGGCTGTAGGTTTAATATTTTTAAGGATATTTATTTATTTATGTGTGGACTTATGTGTCACATTCTTGCACTTCATCGTGCAATAACAAGAATATTTATCAAACTGCAGCACAGAGGGAAAACAAGGAGATTGTGCTGGAGAAAGAAGGAGAGGGAGAAACAGGAAGAGGTGCAGGATGGATTGTGAGGACCCATTTCTGCATAGGCTTTTTTTCCAGGTTTCCAGTTTGAAGAAAGGGAGGAAAACCATAGACTCATAGAATATCCTGAGTTGGAAGGGACCCACAAGGATCATCCTTGTGGATGATCCTGGCCCTGCACTGGACAGCTCCAAGCAGCACATCATATGCCCATGAGTGTTGCCTAAATGCTTCTTGAACTCTGTCAGGCTGGTGCTGTGACTTCCCTGGGGAACCTGTTCCAGTGCCCACTCACCCTCTGGGTGAAGAACCTTTCCCTAATATCCAACCTAAACCTCACCTGACACAGTTTCAGGCTTTTGGGTCCTGTCACTGGTCACCACAGAGATCAGTGTCTGCCCCTCCTCTTCCCCTTCATGGGGAAGATGTAACTGCAATGAGCTCTCCTCACAGTCTCCTCTTCTCCAGGCTGAACAGACCAAGTGACCTCAGCTGCTCCTTATACGGCTTCCCCTCCAGACCGTTCATCATTATTACAGTGAATCACCAAAATTACAGTAAATGCCAAAGGCCAGGCTCCTGAGTCTAGAGAGAGAAACATTGAAGTTGGCAGCCTGATTTGGAAATCTTTGGTTGCCCTGTTTGTGTCATGTTATAAGTAAATCCAAATAGTTTCCAAAATATAGAATGCATCATTCTTGTCTGTTTCTCCTTCTATGGCCACATGGCCAACTTAATGGATGAGGGAAAGGCTGTGGATGTTGCCTGCCCGGACCTTAGTACAGCCTTTGTCACTGTCTCCCACAGCTTTTTCCTGGAGTAAAGAGGTAGATTATTCATGGCTGGACTTCATCTTTAGGGTCTTTTCCAACCTAAATGATCTTGTGGTTCTACTTTCATTTTCCTGTATGGAGTCAAAATATACATGTGAAAAGCCAAGCGGACCTGGTCGGTCAGTCCTAAATGCTGTAATTCATTCACAGATCAGTGCTCTCACTGTGGAATAGGTCACACCAAACCCGACAGCATGTTGTGCTGCCTGTCTAGAACACACTCAGCTCCTCTTTACCCATAGTTACAGGTACATCTTATCCAGTCAGTGCAAACTCTACATGAACTATTCCAACATTACCTAGTTTAAGCCTTTCTCTTGCAATTTCCCACTTGCTGGCATCATAAGGTAGACGTTCACATTGCTCATCTAAGGGGACTTCATCAGGATCCATTATGATTGACAGGTAATGATTGGTCTTCATTTCAGAGGAATAAGGCTAGAAAACAAAGAATGTTGCAAAATGAAAAAGAGGACAAGGTTATCTGTCAGCATCTTCTTGTTTGTATCAAGGGTTCCAAGTTCATTCTCTTCACAAGGCTGTGTGTTTCACTGCACAGTGGATGGTTTGATTAAGCCTTCTTTGGCTTTTCTATATATTGCAGGAGTTTTTATATAAAAGAAACTGCTTCCTCTAGCTTTCCTCCCATGTGACATACCAGTTTCTTCAATGAAATCCATGTGGATCTGTATTAACATACGGTGTTATGACACATGCCCTCTGCACAGTCAGGAGAAATATTTTCAGCAAGTGACTAAACATTGCTGATAAAAATAACTTTCCTTCATCATTGTGCAAAGCAAGAAGGGGCCACATGCAACAGATGGATGTCTACAGCCAGTGTTTATTTGTTCCATATATCCCGCAAAGATGGGTCATATGTGGTTAGAAGTTGTGCAAGACTTGTTGTCAGGACACTGGACATGATACACTTCAGAAACTGCTGACAAATTTTTAGGATTTTTTATTTCTTTGGTATAATTTCTGAAAAATTTACTCAAATCATTTGAGTCTGGAGGAATTTATAAACAGCTGGACTCAAACACATACTTTAAAACATAACATTTCTAAATTAATTTGCCAGTTTAGTTTCTCCTGAGCAACTGGATTATCTACTTCATGTGAGAAATGTAAGTAAAGATGAACCTGATCTGAAAGTTTCCTGCAGTTCATCCATTCTGAAATACAGGTTCCTTCAAAAAACATCAAGATTGCCATTCTAATCCACTGGACTTTCTTGACAGAGGAGTATTGATATTTCTACAGAAAAGGTCTAGTGTTTGTCGTAATTTCCTGGCTATTAGTTGGAATTTATGGGTAACCTGCAGAACTGAACCTGAATGTGTTGCTTTTCCTAAACTCGTGGAAGTAGCACGTGGGCACAGGCATACAGATACCGCAAACTTACAGATATAACCACATGTCCTCTTTTCTATTATTTGCTTTAACTGGCCCCTATGACCTTCAACTTCCCTCCCCTACAGCTTGGAAATATGTCCCTAATACCTGCATTTCCAGGCATGTTTCTTGAGAAGGATATTACTAGCTGTGCATGCCTTGATTACAAACAGAACTAGACTAAAATTACCAGAAAAAAGTAATTAACAACTGCTGTTCTAGTTGCTTTTCACCCTCCCCAAACCCATAAATCTTGTCCCAAGAAGGATTGCACTGATGCTTGGGGAAAAGTAAGGAGGCTTAAAACCTGTCTCCAGACCATCCACTAAGTCTGGAAAGGGCATGGATAAGTGGGATATGGGTAGCAACAGAAACTTGTGTGGTGCTCCAGAAAGGGCATTTCTAGATAGAGATGTGTATACCAGGCTGCTCCTACCCATCACATTAGAAGAGCTTTTAAGTGGATCCATCACAGAAAAAGCAATAGGGGAGTTTAGGGTCTTTAGAGTTTCTCACAGTTCTTTCTTGAGATGCACTCAATATCAAATTTTTGGCACAATTGGAGATTTGAAGCAACATTTTCAATGACGGAAAATTGTTAAGGATGTAATCTGTCCCTGCATGCATCACAGAGAGGCTTTAAGAAAATGCTCGTAGAGAGCATATTTTTTTTCTGTTGTGGCAACATAATTTGTATATAAAATTTAAATCAGAGCTAATTCCAGACATAAATCTTTGAGAGTGAGGATTTACAAGAGAAACACAGAGAAGACCATAAACACAGACTAGCACTAGCTGGAAAGGCTCATCTGGAAAGGAGCCTTAACATGTCATTTAGTTTAAGTCCCTTGTTCTACAGCGATGATGATATTTTTATTATTTCTTAACTATCTGACAAGTTTTAGTCTCAGAAAAACAAAATAAAATAAATCTGCAACCCCTTACTGTGTTTAAAGCTTACTTTTCCCCAAGATTTGCAGTCATGTTATAGCTTGCTTCATCACGACTGCTGAGCATTCAGCACTGGTCCCACTTGCCTTGTAATTTCCCTTACATCTATGAAGTTTCTCCACAGCTTCAGCTGACCTTTGCTTTCCTTTCCCCAAACTCCCACGCATTTCTCCTCGCTAAAGCTTGCAGCAGTGGGAATGCAGGCAGAGTGATTGCTGCCGTAGCACCCTGATTTGGAGGTCTACTGCTGCTTTCCCATCAGTCAATAAAACTTCTCCAGTAGTCAGCCTAAGACACCGGCAGGCTGAGACGAGATGGTGCTTCAGGCTGCAGAGGCCCTTCAGCAGGCATCACTCAGCCAGCTGGGACGTGCCCAGCTGTGGCGGCTGCCAGCAGATCCCTGCGGTGCTGCGCTGTGACACCCCTGCGCTGCTGGTGCTGTGGGAGGGAGGAGAGGGGGGCACGCAGCCATTTCACAGCTCGTGTCTTGCAGTGCCCCGATACCTTCCCTCAAATCCATCTGCTCCTACAGGTTACACTGAGATCTTTCTGAACGGCTGAGGAGTTGTTTCTTCTTGGGAAAGCTGCTGTGGTTTGAACTGCACACACCATACAATGCAGACAGGGTGCTGTCAGCAAAAAAACAGTTTTAAACCATCACAGTCAGCCTTGGACAAGAAGGAGGGTCAGCTGTAGGGGCATTTAAATTCATCATGTTGATACAGGATCACCTGCTTTTGAAGCTGCACTGTCAAAACTCCTTCAGTAAAATATCACTTTGGAAGTGATGTAGTTATACCAGACACTGTGCAAACCAGACCCCAGCACATTCTGTGAAGATCTCTCATTCCCACTCACTCAGATCTTCAAAGACATTAAGATGCCAAACCCCCACAGTTTTTACAAGGGAATGAGGATGCCTCGGGTGTGAGTCAGACACCCAAATTCTTGTGAGCCTCAGAGCCTTGTCCCCACCCAGGCTTTTCTTTCTGGCTTACTCTTACTCAGCCTTGCAAGTCACAGTTCTCCAGCATCCATCAGGATCCTGGTTATTGCACCAGGAACAAGGGTGAGCAGTATCGAAGAATCACAGAATCACAGGATATTCTGAGTTGGGAGGGACCCACAAGGATCATTAAAGTCCAACCCCTGGCCTTGCACAGGGCAGCCCCAAGAGTCATGCCATGTGCCTGAGAGTGTTGTCCAAACACTCCTTGAACTCTGGCAGACTTGGTGCTGTGAAAGTGAAACAGATTTTTTCTTTGGTAGACTCAGCAATCCCGGCAGCATGGGAAAGATTTTCTAACATGAGCAAAGGGCTGCCAAGGAGAGGCAGGTGCCACTGGGAGATCCCTGTCTGTTCTTACCCTCTTCAGCTTGCGAATGAAGAGGGTCAACAGGAGCCAGAACAGCGTCGCAGCCACACAGGTACAGGTCAGAGTTATCAGCTCCAGGTTTGACCTCTCCGATATGCCTGGGAAAATCAAGTGGAAAACATATTAGAAAATGACCTGCAAACCAAGGGCACTTCATGTTTTTTTGCCATTAAAATAAAATACCAGGAAGGACCAGCTCTTCTCAATGGAGTATTAATCTCTGTTTGGACTGGCTCACAGAGCCAAATAAAAAGGTCTCCTGCAGCCTCAAGAGAGGACAAGGCTGCACAGAGGGGATGTCTCTGCTGGGCCTTTCCCACAGGTGGTACTGTGGTGTGAGAGCTGCTGCTAATGTGCAGGAGAAGCTCCTGGGAGGGCTTGTGCTGGTGTAGGCACCAGTGACTCCAGGGGTGACCCAGGGCACGTTGCAGTGCTGCTGCTTGGGGTTTGCTGTCCAGGACCTGATGCCTTTCCTCATCCACTGCTCAGAGAGCTCTTCCGGGCTGCTGGCTGAGCCCTGCAGCCTGCACCTCCACCCCACACATGCTGGAAACCCACCAGCCCTCACCAAAACCATCGCTAGGTGTGACCTGGGGGTTCTCTCAGAGACTCATGGTGCTGCCAGCAGGAGTCCATGAGCTCTTCTTCCCAAGGTTTGGACAGATCTGATCTGTCCCCTGGGAGCTCAGCTCATACACAGCATGGTACAGGGGTCTTGAGCCCCATTCTGTGTGCATATGGCCCAGCACTCACTCCAATCCACTGCTCCCCTGGCAGGCTCTGTGCCCTCAGGTCTCCTGCCAGTCACAGCAGCAGCTGACATGGCCAGGCTCCCAAGGGAACACAGGACCCCCTCCTTTCCCAGCAGCACCCCACAGAACCCAGATGGCAGGGAGCTGGGAGATCTCTAGAAACCAGGGAACAGATTAAGCACAGAAAGGGAAAAACAAAACCGACCACTGAAAATGAAGCAGCAAGAAAACATGAACATTAGAAATCTGGAAAATATGAGAGCCCACTGACAGACCTTAAAAAAAAGCCAGAATAAAACTCACTTCAGGCTGCTATTTGGGGATTTGTAAAATAGTTTCAGAGCAGTTTGTTTTGCAAATCCTGTGATCGCATCAAAATCCTACACTTCCCACAATATGTTTTCCATCTGATTGGTAGCAAATGCAAAACGAACCATCATATCCTGCCTCTTATTCTGATATACCCTCTAGAGAGGGTAAATGAGAGGACAAGGAGGAGTAACTCTGAACATGATTTCACGGTAGCTTTGTCAACTTCACGTGCAGAGTTTCAGAGCCTGGCAGCTCGGCGTTACTCCTGACAAATGAAAAGGTGTTATTATGTCTCGCTCGTGGGTTTACGGGGTAATCCAGAGGGATGTGATGCCTGGGTTTAGGCAAGGCTACAGAGCTTTGTTCAGACGATGTGTTGCTTAATTAGCATAATGTCTTCCCTCCCTAAAAATGATAATCAGATTTATATTCATGCTCCATATCTAAGATTCCTCTGGCATGTCCATTCTGGAGCTTTGAGAATAAAGCTCATTCAGGAAAAACATGGCTGCAACTACAAATGGAGATACAGTAGTCTCTAAATATACCAAGAGTGTTGTTTTTTCACCAGTATTTTTTAAAGTGCTTGATTTAGACGTGGAACATAGTGATGGCACAAATAATACAGCCTAATGCAGCTTGCCTAATCTCTGACACCAGTATTTCCTTTTACATATGGATAGTCTCCTCTTGCTTCTGAGCAGCACTCCTGCAGAGGGCAGGTAATAGCTTCTGATATTTATCCAGTGAAACCTGGAGGGGCTGAAGGTTCTTTGGTTGCCACAGCTTCATGTGGCAGGACATGGAAAACCTGTGAGGTACAGCCAGGCCTGGGGTGGAAGACAGCAACCCTCTAACCACTACAGTGACTGCCCAGGAGCCAGTAGAGATGTGAAGGTGCTGTCTTTGAAATGTTTGAGCATTTTGAGCATGTAGGCAACCAGAAAGAAGCATTTCTCCAAGCTGGGGTTGGGCTGGGTTATCAAATGCCAGACTCCTAATCTCACTAAAAGCCTTGAAGTCAGAGCTCTCTCAGTGTCTCTCAGCTGGGTAGAAAAAGGTTTGATTCGAGGCAGAACAGGCAGAAACACTCAGAAGAGGCCTTAGCATTAGCAGTTTGGTGAGGCTGTAATCAGTACTAAATCCCTCTCTCTGCCTGGTAGCCAAAGATTTCAGTCTTCCCCTTATACCCTCATCCCAGACCTTTACTCAGACACCGCATTAGACAAAGACTTTTCCCCATCTGCAACTCTGTCCCATCTGCCTGACTCTGCCCCAAGCAGTAGCCCCCTTTCTCCCCCAGAGCCTGTCCAAAGCCCCCCTGCACCACCCCATGTCTCTGCAGAGCTGCAGAGGGGTGAGGAGGGGGCAAGTGAACAAGTGCCACCACCCGCTACTTTCAGTAGCCACAGAGGCCATTAGAACCATGCAAGCATGCCAAGATGAGAGCCTGGATTAATGTGCTGATCCCTCCAGCTACCACCTCAAGCCTTTGACTGACATGGGCTTTCTCATTAGGATTTCAGCTCTAAACACCTAAAACATTGGGGTGCAGCTCAGGTGTCAGCCAGGGAAAAAGCAATGCCTAGGGCAACAGCGCTAATCTGCTGCACCTAAAGCATCCCTCATCCCTATCCCAGTGGGATCTACCCTGCTTAATCCATGTGATCTCACAGTCACAGCACTGCAGCACTGGGATGGGTGCTTGAAGATGCTGAGGAATGTCCACCCTCGGCGGGTGTCATAACATACCCAGACCACTGGTGATGACCCTTGTTTGAACTGAGGTTGAATTACTGACCACCAGGATTCCATTCCTACCCTCTCTGGTGGACTTCTGAGGTAACAGGAGTCTTAGTGTCCCCTGATGTCCACCTGCACTCTTACAAACTTAAGCCATTACCCAGGCTGAACTTCATTTAGCAGCTGCAGGAATTTCAGTTAAACTTCACGGAGAAGTTCCTGATGACTTCAGCATGACTCAAAAGGCACAACGTTTTGAGATGCAAAGTCAGAAAGGTTGATTAGATATGGAGGGAGGGAGGGAGGGAGAGAGGGAGATAGATGATAGACAGATAGACAGACAGAAAGGAAAGTTGTTTAAAAGAAGTAATTTCAGTAGAAGTTATTTTAAAAGGTAACACCATTTTCATAGCATCAGAATAGTTCAGTGAATACTTAATAAATGAGATGTTTTCATCAGTAGGGTTCACATTAAGTTACAAAACGTCACCTTTAAGAGAGGGCACATTGCTGCATTCCTTTGCTTGTGTATGGCCCTATTTCAGTGAGCATGAGCTGTAAAAGGTGCTCCTTCCTTTGTCAACACATCTCCTTCAAAGCAGCACCTCTGCAATAACTGTACCCCTGGCTCCTGACAGAGGGTCTGAGGGCCCTCGGTGGGGGAGGCAGGGCATGGCTCTCATGGCAACTCTGCCAGCAGGCTGACCCCCAAAAGAAAGCTGCCCAAGAGTCTGTGTTCCCCACATGCCCATCAGCATTTCTCCCCAGACTTTTAGGGATACCGTCCCCTTCACCTGGTGGGTGCTCTGGCAGCCATTTGCTGCTTCTATTCTGTCCTTGCAGTTTCATTGCCTCTTCAGCTCCTCAGCCAAGAGCAAGCAGAGAGATTGCTCTGACATGCCCACAAACGTGGCCCTTCTTCTCCTCAGACAGCCCAGAAATCCCTGCTTCTAAACCAAACACAGCCTGCAATTATTTGAAGATGGCCTTTTGATTCCACCATCCATTCATCCATCTCAGACACAAAAATAACACATTGTTTTATCTGTGAGTATAAGAATGTTTTCTCAGAGGAAATAAAGAGAGCAGACAGTTTCCTTCCTGGCTCGTTCACAAACTACTCTTCCATCGTGCTAAACGTGGTCATCGACATGAGGTGCTGCTCTATTCCCTTTGATCTGCAGCCCCATGTTCTGAGAGCCGCGGGACAGAGGGAAGGCTTTGGTGCTCACAGCAGTAGGCACAGGGCCTGTGTTTCTCAGAGACAAGAAAGTGGCAAAGCTTACAGACAGCCCCAAATTCAAGCCCTGATCTTGTCCCTCCAGGCTCAGGAATGAGGTGGGAGGCTGCCATTTCCTGGGAGAGGGACAGACACTCCAGAGCAGTGTAGAAATGGGTAAAAAAACCTCTGATGACATCACTTCACATAGTAGGAACAGAGTAGAAAGACATTTTCCTTGATCATAGCAGATAAGACAAACTCTCTCGCTTTTTATCATCCAGTCTCAAAGCCATAAATTTTAATGTGGTAATTTTCATCT
The DNA here is from genome assembly GCA_013397175.1 of Platysteira castanea. Lineage (NCBI taxonomy): Eukaryota > Metazoa > Chordata > Aves > Passeriformes > Platysteira > Platysteira castanea. The sequence goes on along the minus strand of VYXC01009631.1, from coordinate 590,853 downwards.
TCTGCTCTCACAGGAGTTGTACAAGAACACTGCCAGTGGTCCCTCAGGACATGTAACCTCAGAAGGAGCCTTCCTGGCTGCTCTCTTTCCTCTCCTCTGGTCTAGGATATATGACTTCCTAGAAGCCATCTGACAGAATGCTTGTGGTTGTAATGAACAGCCAAGCTTCAATTATGTTAAAAATCAATACGATAATGAATTACATTGTCCAGGACCATGAATTAGTAGGATGATCAGGACAGCAAGCGCCTGACACAAGTTATTCATTTAGCTGTTAAAGCAGCTGTAAAAATCTTAGGATTATTAAGGCACTTAGAGAGAGGTAATTCTGCCTCTCTATCCTTGTGCCCCATCTTGAGCGCTGCATCCAGCTCTGGGGCCTCCGGCATAAGAATGATGTGGATCTTTTGGAGCAGATCCAGAGGATGGCCATAAAAATGACCAGAGGCCTGAAGCACCTCTCCTACAAAGACAGGCTGAGACAGCTGGAATTGTTCACCCTGGAGAGGAGAAGGCTCCAGGGAGAACTTCTGGCAGCCTTCCATTACTTATAGGAGGTCTAACAGAGAGCTGGAGAGTCACTTCTTCCGAGGGCGTTGAGTGGTAGGCCAAGAGAGAATGGCTTCACACTGAAAGAGGGCAGGTTTAGATTAGGTATTAGAAAGAAATTTTTTACTCTTAGGGTGGTGAGGTCCTGGCATCCCAGGGAAATTGTGGATGCCACATCCCTGGAAGTGTTCAAGGCTGGGTTGGAGGGGGCTGTGAACAGCCTGGTCTGGTGGAGGTGTTCCTGCCTTCCACTAGACCAGGCTGGAACTAGAGGATATTTAAGACTCCTTCCAACCCAGCCCACTCTATGATTCCATAATTATTCATAAGGGATAGGTGTTTTTACTCCTCGATTTCACCAGTTAGGCCAGCCCACATGTACGTGTACTTATCCCTGACCTTTTAAAGCAAAAACATCATTTTATCATCACCATTAACTCAGACTGCTAACACAGTCATGGCAAAAAATCAATACTAGTTATAACTGTCTTGTGCTGCAGGCTGGTATCCAAATACTGAGTAGTATTCAGACACATTTAACAATTGTATGAGAACATCCACAAACATATAATCTCTTCCTAAGAGGCCTGGTGACAGTCAGATTTTCTTCTGTAAGGAGCAACTAAATGCTTTTAGGACTATTTACTTAACACCAGGTCAGTAAAATAGATTATGTCAAATTTCATACACGACACTGACTTACATGGAGATTGTCAACTTACTCCTCTTATCTCATAATTCATGAGCCAAAAGGGTATTCAATGAAACTGAAAGGTCACTGAATAAACTTTATTTTTATTCAGTGTAAAATTAATTGATAGAAATCGCTGCCACGGGCGTGAGTTGAGATTGTCAGAAGGCAGAACAATGCTGGACATTTAAATGAATAGCAAATAAATCAAGCAGTGGTTACAGAAATAACTAGATCAAACTACTTCTTTGTAGTAGTACCTTTGCATATGTAGCTTTTGCTAGGCTGAAATCTTCTAGTCTGATTTGGCAGTTAACTTTACATTGAAAATAAACAAATGAGAATATCCCAGGCCTCTAATTTCTATGGAATTAACCCGAAATGGGAAAATGTGTGGGTAGGAGGGTGTTTCTTACTCTGTTTTTGTTTGTTTTGCTGATACTAAATTTACATTTGTCTTCTACCCTGACCTGATCTTTGTTGGGTTGAAGCAATTCTTCTTTTTAGGTCAGTGTAAACACACTCTGAGTTAGCATTTCCTGCTGGGCTTCCTTTCCAACCTGGTATGCTGCCCTTGCTAGGACTTCCTTCAAATTGCTTCAGAGGCCACCACACGAGTCCCAGGTCATACCCCTGCCCTTCCAGCCGGAGTAAGAACATCACTCTGGAAAGCTTGCTCTTCCCACTTACCTTGTACTGTGACATACGCCGCACTCTCCACGGACCCTTTCAAGTTGCTGGCTATACACTGGTAAAGTCCTTCATCCTCCTCTTTCACCCTTTCAATAAACAGCATTCGGCTTCCGGGCCCTAAAATTATTCCTGTGAAATGAAATATTTTGCAATGAGAGGGAGCTAGGATATAAACAAAAACTGGCCCTTGTGTAATAATATCTGCTTCAAGTTCTTCTCAAAAGAAATCTGAGCCACAGACTGCACAGCACAATGTTATCTGCAAGAAAGCCAAATATACTTGGACGCTTTGTGAATCTTCTGGAAATCAGTGTTTATGAAGCACTTGTGTGAGTCAAAAAGCTCAGCCTAAGGGAATGATCTTGGAAGTACTTGGTACTCTTTATGTTGATTAGCACTATGCCTGTGCTTTCATCCAGGTGAGCGCTTTAACATGTCTCCATCTTTTGGAAAAAGGGTAATCTTATTACTGCACTTACAGGCCCAGGTCTGCCCCAGAAGCAGCTCAAGCTTAGTGCCCTTCCAAAAGCCATTTAAACTGCCCATATGGGCAGCAGACTTGATCCAAATCTCCCCTGCCCTTGTGACGTGGAACAATGGGCTCCTTCGCGAAGGGGCGCTGGACAGTGCAAAGAGAGTTCCCATGAGGTGTACCCTAAAACACAGGAGTTACCTCAAGTTTTACACATCTCGTTTATTCCAGCTAGGTCAACCCAGAAGCCAGCCTGGGCAATACTCCAAGAAGCAAGGAACAGGCAGGGAGCAGATTTGGCCTCAGGACTGCTGCTAAGGCACCTTCTAGCCAGGAAATGTGCAGTCAAGTACACACTTGTGTTTGGCTCCATCAGAACTACAGTCCCATCAAAATGTATTCCCACCATCTATTTCAGGCACCTAAGTACAGTGCTCTGACCCACCCTCTGGAGACATCTCCCAGGCTCCTAATTGCATCTGTTGCATTGCACCCAAGTTAGACACATAACATTCGTTTTGGAAGATAGTGTTATTAATGCACAATATGCACAATTAACGCACAATATGCTACAATGATGTGGTCACTGTGAAGCTTCACAGAATCTATCTCTAGATTAAGCTGAGTGCCTGGGCTGCAAGTCTGCACAGGCTTATAACTCAGCTGCGGAAATCCTCAGAATTTTTCCAGTGGTTTTTATTCATGCTATAGTAATTTCCAATAATGCAGGATAGAACGATAACTACAAACTTTCTAAAATATTCTGTAGAAGACTACACTTGTAATTCAAGTTCCTATGGACTAAACCTCTCTGAACATTTTTGTTGAGTGTGTAACACTAGCTCAGTACATGCTTCTGATCCAAACGTGCATGAATTCCCATGAGAAATGTTTTGCCTTTTCCTCTGTCATTCATTTCCATCTGAAATATCCAAGGAACATTTCCATGACTGTAGTGCCAGCAGCTCGACATTCAGCCTTAGCTGATCTTTGAACCCACATTCCAGAAGCAGCAGTAAACAGCTCCCAGTGTTTTCCTGTCATTGCAACATGTCACCTGGGAAGCTGTTCCTTTCTGTTGCATGAGACCTGGATTCCTCTGCCACCAGTTGATGCATTTGGATTTTGGACACCCCAGACATGGATTTAGTCTCCTGGATAGCTTGTGACTCAAGAACAGATTTTGAATGCCTGACCACAGACTCCCCCTGGTACTTCTACACACATCATGAGAGCTTGGTTTTCTCCTGCCTAGTTATCTGCTTGCCAAGACACCTGATCCTTGGTCTCCCTCTATAATAAATGGAGAGAAATATTCTTCTCTGGAGATGACTCTAATAAGATTAAAATTTTTACACCAATTTCATAGAGACCTGTTGTGTCTGGATCTCCAGCCTGGCTCATGTTTTGGAGTGAGACAGAATAACCTGGAGCCCCTGGGTTGCTGCCTGACTGCCTTCCTTATGTCTAGGTACTGCTGCTATTGACTCTGCAAATGGCTGCCCAAGGCAGATGGGTAAATAAAAAGCCTACTGGAAGAGGTAGGTGAGTACACAAAGCTCTCACCTGATTCTTGCTGTATTTCCTCATGGTTTTTAAACCAGGATATCTGGGGCTCAGGAATACCACGAGCCTGGCACTCCAACATGGCAGAGTTACTGGCGTTCACTGTCTGATCCGTAAGCTGCCGCAGCAGGGCTGGTGCCTCTTGAGCTATAAGACAAAACAACACCTTTGTTTTACATTCTTGTAACGGTGGGGATTCAATTATCTTCCCTACACTCATTTTACTGGTGTTAGAGATTGCTATGGCTGTTCTACCAAGTTCATTTTTCACTGATTTTATTTATTGCTCTGTTTTGCTCAGGAGGGTTTGGTATGTACAGAGAACTCTCTTTACTCAGCAATAGCAGGTTATGGTGACCAGTGAAGACCCACGGATGACAGTGTTCAAAAGATTTTCTCAGTTCCATGACCAACCACACTTGTTTATATTGAAAGCAATGAGTTTCTATGAAAGCTGTTTTTCATCATCAAAAGAAGCAGTGACACCAAAGATTTGAAGAATCATCAGGACACCCTTGTTAGCTGAGTATCTCTGTGTTGCTGGTAGCACCTTGCAGCTCCATACACCGTGATATCCATGAATGTGGCGTGGATTATTTACTTATTTTAAAGAATACAGTTACACATTGTATTCAGTAAACTCACATAATCAAAAAACAGTAACCATGAGCACAGAAGCATTGTACCGAAGTCTTCATAGCTTATTCCACTTTTGCGTTTCACATATTTGGCTGAATATAACCAGGCCTGGCCAAACCACAACACAGCATTTCAAAAACACACTATAAACATCACATTAAAGTCATCTCTGAAAGAAACAAAACAATCCCGTGATCATTTCAACCCTTTGCCACTCCGTCCCTCATTTCATACAGAGCTGAAGGCTGTTCTGACAAAGGTCAAGTTATTTACAACATTTATGCACAACTATATGGCAACATCTTTCATTCCCATTGCAACTCTCACATAATTATTTTTGGTATTTTGTCCCATTTAAAGCAGTGATGGAGAATTCAGGGAGCTCCTGAGCAGTGTCACAGATGGAGATGCTCTGCAGATTCCCTCAAATTCCCTGATTATTTGCAACCTTTCCCTTCAAAGACTCTGCCAGGATCAGCAATGATAATACACACTTTCCAAACATGAAATGAAACAAAACAAAGCATAAACCAACTCTTTGCAAATATTTTCTTCTAAGCAGCAACAGATGCCAATACACCAAGTTCAGTATCAGTTGAATTTCAGATATTCTGTGTTTGGAAGATTATTCTTTATCCTTACAGGAAAAACTAGCCATCAGACATTTCCATCGTCATAATTATTCTGCTACCAGCCATAATTAAAACTCTCCAGAAATATTAAACGCCTATGTACCACCAGCTTATGGAGTGTGCTTGAGCCCCACAGCACTAAAAACACTTTTAAAGTGGGCTATCTTTTCTATGCCCTTACCCCTTGAAATTAATCCCAACATAGTCATGACTGTGCAATGACTATGGCTTTTGGGCTTTTCTGAGCTGCACGCCAATAATTTCCTCAGACAGTGATATTTGTTGTTTACAGGCTGGTAGACAATTTGTTCTCTCTTCCCAAACAACGTTGCCTATGAGAAATGCTATAAATTCTTCATCACATACCTACACAATGACACAGACAATTACATTTGCCTTGCAGCCAAGAAGACTGCCCTCTGCTCCTTGACACCTCGCCTTGATTTTTGCTCAGCTTTCATTTTTCACAACATTATGAACAGGTACAGTCTGAGGCATGTCCATATATGCGTGCTGAGAAGAACTCCACATTTATCAGCAGTCCCTGACAGACACCCCAGCCCAGACATCCAAAATGAAGGCGGACAAGATGACACAACAAAGGCAAATCACACATTCTGTGAGTTGTGATTAATTTTAATTTGTTTATAGCCATACACTCAAGATGGGTTTTCATATTAAGAAAAACTTTTTTGCTTAAAACTTAAGTCATCATTCACATACTTTCAATAATTTCTTTGCTACAATCAGCTGATTTTTCAAGGACTTGGTCAACCTGAGGATTATTCTCTTTTGCAAGCCACCTCTTTTCTCCCATTCATTTCTGCAGTGAAGCCAAGGGGGACAGTTTCCAACGTCCCGCTCTGCTCACTCCAAAGCCAAGGGGCTAGCCTGGCCACCAGCACAGTGTGGGGCTCCGTGCCCAGCGCAGCCCCCCAGACCTGACCCCAGCCTTCATGCTTGCCCACAAATGTTGCCTTGCTGGCCAAACTCTGCTCTCAGTTTCTCTGAGGAACTTCATTGTAGGCAGAATTCGGCCCAGGGGAGTAACAGGGGTGTCACAGAGGGGAGAAGAAGACACTGGTGTTAGAGTACTTGTCTGACCTGGGGTAGTGGGGAGTGGAAATTTGCATTTTTAGAAACAAATAAAGGGGGAAAATTACAGTTCATTAATTTTGGGGTTTACATTTGCATTCCATCCATTTTTGCCCTTTGTTATGATTATGTGGTCTGTTCACTTATTTTTTATTAATCAGTACAAAAATATAAATACAAGTTTTATTTTAAACACTTTAAAAAAAAAAAGAAGAAATATAATTCACACCTTTCTCCCTAAATAATATATTACACAACAGAAGGCAGAGAAACTCCCCAAACCCACGAGATTCTCCATCGTCTGAGGACATCAAAAGTGACATCAGTAGTTTTTATCCTGCCACCAAGAGCTGCTTTCCTCACAGGTTTCCAGTGAGCTTTCTCTGTGCCCTGCAACACGGACAGCCACACCGGGATGCTATGCCATCCTTGCATGGCGTGGCCCTCTGAGTGCTGGTCGAGACCAGGCTGCTGGGACATCCACTCAGCAGTGACATACGTCATTGCAGTGCACAACAGTTTCACAGAAGAACACTCTAATTGCCACATCTCTTTTTTTTTTTAGACCCAAACTCATATTGCCTGGCAACTGGCTGCTACAAATCATCGTGCTTCGGCTCCCAAGGCCATGGAAAATTCATAATGTCCTGTCATCACCGCCCACCTTGCCATCAAATGTCTTCCCACAAAACACCCTAGGAAAATAGGGGATTCTGAATTGTAGTTCTTCTGAAGATTGCAAATGCTAAAGAGTGCGCTTGCTCCATTTTTAAGCAGTCACCAATGACTTCACTTGCATTTTAGGCATGTTTTAGGAAAAAAGAGAGCCTGATCCCTTTGCAAGAACGCATTGTTTCTGGAAGCCATCACGCTAATAATGAACAAAAGAGCTACTGTATACAAGCAGGCTATAGGTGACATTTCAAGATATAAATGATTATTCTTTTCTTTACTCTGACAACTTCCAGGTTATCAATTGTTTTCTAAGCATTTTAGGCTCCATGAAATGGGCATTATGGGGAAATGCTATTGTTTACCCTTTCACACTTGACAAAAGCAATTCCCACGTGAAAGGCAAGTTTAGCCGTGGGACACAGTCTCGATACCTAAAGGAGGAAATAGTCTGGTGAGTTCCCAAGCGCAAGAAACTGTCATGTTGTCACCCTCTATTTTAAAAGCACAGCCACTTTGTTCCTTTTCTGTAGCTATTTTGGTCATTGTGGTCTGTTCTGTTACGGCTTATGTAAATGCTATATAAATGATCGACCATAAATGTAACCAAAAATAATAAAAGCTATGTATTGTAAAAAAATAAAGTTATCAGATCTATTAAAAATAGTAACTTCTTACTTATACAGAATTTATAACACACAGAAACATCTCATAGAAAAATCATGACAAAGGAAAAGAAAAGGGGAAATGCTCACAAGGAATTCTTAGGTTGCCCTTAATTCTCCTTCAGCAGTTTGGCTGGTTCTTAATCCCCATAATAAATCCAATTGTCATTTGCATACCAAAAGCAATGAATATTTTTAATGGCTTCAATTTTGAATTTGTTTTTGAAAAATGTATTAACTCACTGTGCTGGCTAAAACCTTGTCAGTCATGTTAGTGTAACATTCCTCATTTAATAAAATAATTACAGCATTACAAACTCCTGAATCTTCAGACCAGAAGCAACACTCACACTTTTATCAGTAGTTTTTTACATTAGTGCAGAACTGACTTTAAAAATTGACCAACACAACAACTGGAAGTCTACCTGGATTTATTTGGAGAAACATGGTTCACGTCTGTCAGTTGTAAAATCATCATTATTATAAATGATATGATAGGTCTGTGCATTATATCAACATTTTTATTTCTTCCCTGCATACTTCTTTTAGAAGATACTTTTTAAGATTAATGTACTTTAGTGTAGAAAATAATTTCAAATAAATAAGCATTAGAACTTGCTCAGCAGGTAATATTTATAAGTCCATCAAGATCAGATTAAAATAAAAAATATATAGTCCAGTCAATCTCAAACTGAATTGTGCCCATTCTGCACATTCAAGTTAGCTTATTAAATGTCCATTGTTGACTGAAAACAGCAGTTTTTAAAATTAATCAGTTTATTCAGCTTTGACACTTTTGATGAGGCCGATATCAAAGCGGAAGAAAAGATTGATCCAAAGTTTTCCTTATTGCTCAGTAGGAGACAGCAAGAGAAAAAATAACGACATGTAAAATGTAGCACGGGGGATCTTCCAAACCCCAGCTTCCATGTGCCTTTTCAAAGCAGAAGACACCCGTCTGAACTCAACTGGAAGCTCACGCGTTAGGATTTTGTTTGCTATTCCTCCTATTTCCAACCCATGGGGAAATGAGCACCACCTCAGGGCTTGAAAGGTAGCAACAGCAATAAAAAAATCAAGATGATATGAGACATCTCTTACTGTTTAATGAGTCCTTTAATGTTTTACATTGCTTTGTGTTGTACAATCATTCCTTGTGCTTTTATATTTGAGGATCCGAGAGTAAACAGCCTTTTTGTTGCAGTGCTCACCTCTGATTGTAACGTCTTTCTTTTGAAGCACTTCTTTCCCCGTGTATATGTTCCTTGCTTGGCAGGCATAGGTGCCTGAGTGTGCCAGAGAAACATTTTTGATGGTCAGAGTGAGGGTGATGGAGTACTCCCTGTTGTGAGACTTCTTTGCTTTCGTTTGATTGTTGACTGTCCTCGGTAAAATCCAGGCAATGTCTTTGTACAGGAATTTGTTGGCCGAACAGGACAATACCAAATTCTCTCCTTCAATGGGCATTTTTTCCAAATTAATATGGAATCCACTTGGTACATCTGTCAAAAATCAAGAACACTTTTCAGTTTATATGAAACGAATGAGCCAAAATTAACACAGCATATATTTTCTCCTTTATCAGGAAGTCTTTGAACTAATCGATGTCGTTGCCTTCCTGCTCAAGTGTGTAATCTTTCCTTTCATACACTAGGCTCCAGCTATTCTTGTAATTTGTCTTGGAGCTATGAAACACTTGGCCTCAGACATCACTTGCTGTAAACTGAAGTTGCTCTTGGAAGTAAGAAGTATGTATAAATGCTATGCCAAGTTAAGACAGACGGGGGCAAGGTACCAAAAGCAGAATTATTTATTAAAGACAGTGCAGTGGGACTATGAAAAAGGAGGAATATTCTGATTGCAGCTCCAGCTTCTGAACTGCATAAGAGAAAAGGAATCTCAAGAGGGCAGTATAAAAATACTGTATTTCATCATGTTTTGTTATATTGTTTTCTTGTTATTCGTAAGTATTCAGATAAAGTATGTCTATTTCTTAAAAATGCTTCAAGTCCTGAGAAATTACAGCATCTGTGATCACATGCCTGAGATTTCCCTTGGAACAGAGGTGTTTCCCTCCCTGCATTTAAAGCCTGCCAGCCCAAGAGGTAAGCAGATGCAGTACCCTCTGCCCTGGGTGGCCAGCAGTGTGCGGGCAGCACTGGGATGAAGGTACTTTGTTTAGGTGGCTCGGCATTAAACACAGGTGAAAGGTGTTTTCTCCTGAGAGAAATCAAGGATCATTGCACTAACAATTTAATAAGTGTAGATATGGCCTAAGTTTTCACTTCATAGCAGATGGTTCAGGCAGGAATAATTTAGCCAACAATGTAGAAATTCCTACTTGAAAAGGTCCTGTTTTGAGTTTATTGTAATGTTACTTGCAACTTCCTCCACCTGGGGAGTGGTGCAGAGCTGTGGTGGTGCCAGCTGCCTCCCAGCTGCCTCCACCTGGGGCTCATCCCTCCAGCAAGGAACTTACACCACTGACCTCAGTGAAAGGAGAAGTAAGTTCCTGAGAGAAAGCATTTCCAAGTTTTACTCCTAGAATGCAACCTCTCTTGGTTTATTTGTAGCCAATATTCTGATAAAGTCATTTCCTTCTTGGTCAAGTGACATCGACTGTGGCCATTTTCAATTGTTCTTTCACTACTAATTGCTATGGCACTTGGCCGTAAACTTGACTTGAGATCCTAAGAATGGCTTCTTCTTTCACAAGGGAGAATTATACCCTCTTTTCTTGTTTCTTAGATCATGAACAGCTCAATGCTGGCTTCTATTCAGTTCATTCTTATCAGTGTTGCTTCAGTTTTAATGTCACTTCAGCAGGAATGCGTAAAAAGTAGCCCTCAAGTGAATAATATCCCACACATTAATTAACCTCTCTCACTGATTGACCAATCCATCAGAAAGTTCTCCCTAAATTCCCATATTGCAAACTGAGCTGCCTTGCCTCCCAGGGGAACTATGACCACAACCTGCTCACTGCTCCCTGCCTACTGGAAGCCTGGCATCAGTTGTTCCCTTTAATGTCCTCTTTCCCAAATTTAGCCCTGAGTGTTAAACTGAGGGTGAATGAGCTCCTGCTAGTCCTGAACTGAAATTTCTCCTGACAGTAGATGCCTTCCAGGGCATGCCTTCTGCTGGTTGAACTCATCGTGCCCCTGCAGCGGGAGCAAAGTGTGTGCCTGTCATCAGCTGTAGCTCAGGTGTGCAGACCAAAGATCAACCCAATGGAAGCTGAAATATTAGACTGGGTATTAAAGTCTGTGGGTTGACTTGTTACACTTACATTCCACTGGGATACCATTTCTCTCTTTCTGTCAAACAAAGCTATAAAATATTTCAAATTTCATGAACTCATCTGTGAGTGACTACCATCCAGATCCTGTTTGATGTGTAAGAGTGTGTGGTGCCAGATTCTGATCTCAGTTAGGAACAGGTTGACTGGAGGTTCTATTAAGATGAAACATCTCCATACAAGGAATACAATATATTCATTTATTCATTCTCATTATATCTAGCCTCAGATGCCAAAATGTAGACATCTACTTGAATATAGATGTTCTGTGCTCTGCATGTGGGCAAAAGTTTACAGCCCATGGGGTGACACAGCCTTCTCCAGAGGGCAGTGCAAACCATCCCTTTCAGATGGGTCAATTTCCAGAGATCCGGATCCCTCACGCTTAATTATAAAGAGATCCTACATGATCAGCTTAGGCTTAGATACTTAACTTTAAGATTTAAGTTAGAAGAAGTGAATCCTAGACTTGATTTTGTTAAAAAGCCTTACATTCAGATACACTTAAAACAAATCAAATGGCCAACGTTTTGAATATGAGTAAGAACTTGGAGGAAAGGAATTGCTGCATCTAACTCACAGTACATTTCAAATTGTTCTGGTGTGTGTTGGGAAAGCCAGGGTATTGGTTAGAAATAGTGGTAATTTTTGTTTCTGAAGGTGCCAGTACTCAGTAAAAGCTAAGAAGAGCCAAGCGAAACTCTTAAGATGAAACTAAAGATCCCTGGGGACTGAGGCAACTGAACTATTTTTAGCCTAAAAGGGTAGCACGCCAACAAAATAATATAGTTACAACTACTTTCACGTTGTCAGGGCTGGAGCTCTTCCTTAATGTGCCTTCTGTGAAGACGATTTTCTGAATAAATCTAGGGACAAAAGCAAAATGCACAGGATTCCAGAAGAATCATTTGTTTAAAGGTTACGAGCCTCCTAATATATGACACCTCTCACATATTGTTACAGGCTCAAGCTAGCTAAATAACGTGGCTGGGAATAATGTAAAAGGGTTTTATTTACTTTAGTGATTTGAAGCTTCCTGTGGAAATAGCTCCCAGGTTTCCTGATGGAAGATTTTGTTTATCTTTGCCAAGCACCATCAGGAATCTCAAAATAAAATGCGCTTAGTGACATTGGGAAACCAAGGAGATAAGGCAGAGCTGTTCCTGTTTCACCCTCTGTAATTGCAAACACACCCATGGGCCTGCTGTGTGCCAGCAAAACAGCCCAAAATGTAGGGAAAGGGGCAGGCTGGAGGAAAGGGGGCTAATACAATTAAATTTGGCATAAAGGTGGTGTTGCAGAGACTGTTTCCATACCAGTGAGCAGGAGAGCTTTCAGAAATCACCTTTCTACATTGCTTTTATGTAAGCTTCGCAGCTACTTTTGAGTCTTGAACAACGATTTGCTTTTAGATCTAAGTCAGCGACAATACACCAAAAATGCCCTTCATCTGACAGAAGCCATAGGAAAACTACTCCAAAGACCATGATCTTCATGTCATACACTTTCAAGCACAGTGTATAAAATTATGTATATCACTCTCAAACTCCCTAGGAAAAGACAGACAGGTTTCACTTTACACCCAGAAATAAATGGATTTACAGTAACTAAAGAAAGTGCTTGTTCTTCCTAGGTTCTCTCTGCTGGCACTAATCTCCCTATGTTTACCTTTCTCTGAAGGAGTGGAACTTGTCAGCTCCAGCTAGGGCTGCTGGGACACGTTCTGCCTTCCAGCACCTTCCTAATGGTTTCTGCCTACAAAAAAGAGACCCCTCACAACACTGCAGCCACGTCACTGGAGTACGTGCATTTTCTCATCCCCAGGACAAGGGCTGAGGGAGTTTGCCTTCAAGGAAAGGGATCTTCCTGTTAAGAACAGGCTTTGTCTCCATCTGCTCTTTGGAGTCATTTCTGGCTTGTCCCCTTTACAGAGGGCAGCAGGCTCCTTTTCCTACAAGGAATCATCCCCTCCTGCTTAGACACTTCTCTTACTTTTAGACACTTTTGTGTGGCTCAGGCTGACTCCAAATGGCGCCAGCAGACTCAACAACATAAGATAAACTAGCCCTAAGCTGTCACACAAAACCTGAAGTATTGGTTTTGGACTCATCAGAAGGAAATACTTTGCAGTGTCCTGTTTGCATCCATCAGCATTTAAGGCTTTCAGGTTTTTACTCCCTCAGTGCATTTTTCAGCACATTCTGGAAGTGTTTATTTCTTGATGTGAACCACAGGTTGTACCCAGCCACGGCAGCTTGGTCTCAGCCTGATGGAGGAGAATTATGGTGAGCCTAACTGGATTTTTGTAGGGGCCAAACAGGAGTATTGTTTACACTGCCTTCAATCAACGCAAGTGAGCGTCAGAGGATGATCAGGACTTTCCATGTCACACAACTGAAGTGGTCAGCTCCAGGAACTCAAAGGACAAATGTGTTTCAGCTTCACCACCCTAATAAGAATGCTTGCCACCAGCCAAGATGTTAAGAAATTCCAAGCCACAATAAAGCTGGAACTCCTCCTTCTGAACACCAGCCAATATAAGATTCTTCAAAGGAAAATCATAATATTCTGCATGTTCTCATGCAAGCTTTAGTATCAAGGAGAAGGATTTCCTTCCATCCTGGGTAAGATATGAGAATGTTAGATCTAAGTGGGAAAACGAACTCCTTCATGTCACTGCACTAAAATACTTGCAATCACCATCAAAACTTTGGAAGGGAGATTTGGATGCAGTGAATGGGGTCCATCAAAGTACAGCTTCATTTGGTTTCAGGATCTTCCATGTCATATTTTGAAAACTGAAGAGTAAGAGTTAGAGAAGGCCAAATACAGCATCTTGCACGTTGAAAGAACAGTATTCTCAGTGAATGACTCTCTGTGACTTCTCAAAGTTTCATGTGAAATACCCACACAAAGATGAGACTACCATTGGCATGTTAATTTATGGAAACCTATTTGCTGTTCAGCTTTCTGTCCAAACAGACACAGTGTGAGGATAAGGATGAAAGCAAAACTGAGAGTGGGGACAGGAGTCATCTTCAAGGTGGCAAATGTTCTTGTCACTTCCATCAATAGAACATGGAGACATTTTTCTTGTTTCTGTACTTTAACAAACAACCTGCCTGTGTGTCGCTTATCTGTTTATACTTCTCATGCTCCTCACCAATTTTCTATCTTTATAGATAACTGGCACTTTCTAAATGTGAAAATATGTTATGACACAGAGCTTTAACAGCTGTAGACACCCACGAACGAAGTCTGCCAGGTGAAACTGTACCGGCAGCACAACAGTGGATACCAAAAAAAGAGACGACGAATGCTTGCAGTGGGTGACTCTCTGTTTAGGGGCACTAAGGTGCCCATCTGCTGGCATGACAGGGAGTTATGCTGCCTTCTGGTAGCTAAGGCCTGAGATGTTGCTGAGACGGTGCCACAACTAGTCAGGAGCACCGACTACCATCCATTGCTGCTCTTTTGTGTGGGCAAGAGTGATACCGCAAGCTGGAACCTGGGCAGATTCAAGGAAGACTACAAAATTTTGGAGGTACCAGAGAAAAGTATTGGTGCCCAAGCCATCTTTTCTTGTGTTTTACCAGCTAGAGGTAAGGGTGCTCTCCTGGAAGCACAAAACCAGTTCATCTGGGTCAACAGATCAACTCAGCTGGGCAGCAGCTCTGTGGAAAGGAACCTGTGGTGGACAACAAGCTCAGCATGAACGAACAGGGTGTTGCTGTGGCAAAAAAAGTCAACAGGCTGCTGGGTTGCACCAGCAAGGGCATCACCAGCAGAGATAAAGAAGTCATTACACTCATCTCAGAACTTGTAAGGCCACACCCAGAATCCTGCATTCAGTTTTGGTCCCCTCTGTACAAAACAGATGTGGAACGTCTGGAAAGCGTCCAGAGAGGTGCCACAAAGATGATCAAAGGACTGGAAAGTCTGCCATATGAGGAGAGGCTGAGAGAACTGCGTTTGTTCAGCCTTGAGAAAAGGCTTAGGGAGGACCTTATCAACATGTTCCAGTATCTAAAGGGTGGCTTCAAAGAAGCTGGAGACTCCCTTTTTACAAGGAGATACATGGAAAATATGAGGGGTAATGGGTACAAGCTACTCCTGGGGAGATTCTGACTGGACACAAGAAGAAATTTTTCACAATGTGGACAATCAGTCATTGGAATATTTTTCCCAGGGAAATGGTGGATTCCCCAATATTGAACACTCCTAAGATCCATCTGGACAAGGTACTGTGCTTTTGCCAAGACAGGTTGGACCAAATGATCTTTGAGGGCCCTTCCAACTTGGTATTCTATGATTCAGCTAGTCAGAATATTTTAAAAATACGAAGTTTTGGAGGGGGAACACTTTTTGAAGTATCTTTTCCTTTTTTTTTATTTACTAAATCTAGTAAGTGCTTGTCTATTCTCCTTTGATACCTCTCAGAACAGAAATAGAATGAGTTTCACTAAAATCACTCATCAGTATTATAAGCAAGAGAATGCCAACATAAAAGCCAAAGATTATGATTTGGGGATCAAAGCATCGAAATATTTTAGTCTTTTTTCTTTTTTTCATATTTTCAAATGAATTAAATTTCTTTAATGATCTACCCTGAAAATTACCAACAGCCTAAGTTTATAAAACTATGGCTTTATAAACAAAACTTTTGACAGAAAACAAATCCTTTGTAATTGCATGTGCAGACTTTAAGTTGCTGAATTATGCAGTAGTTATTCCCAAAAACACACTGTGGGGGTTTTTTTCAGTAATTCCTGAAATAAAACATTAAATCATTTGTTTGTGAAAACTCTAAACACATCTCGTAAGGCAAAAATAACAGAAAGCATACTCATACATGCAGATAACATGATAAGAATTCTCAGTGCCATGGCCCAAATGACATTCAAGGCTGTCTTTCTCGGAGGAGGAAACAAAAACTCTGTAATCGGTACCCTGGCTCTTTTCCATCTATAAGCTGCCATTGTCCGTGAGATCTGTGGGGGGTACACAGACATCTCTAGCACCATGCAGGCTGCAGACACTGGCACTGTTCTAGACACTGTGTTGTGAGATATCCTGGTGGGCAACAGAATGAGGCTGTAGACACTGCCAGTGTCACACATGAAACTGGCTTACTGGTGGATGAAAATACACTAAAATTTCATATGTGACATGACTGCAGAGATGAAGCAAAATGGGGAATTACTCACTGCTGTATTTGTGAGTAATTTGTGTCATGCTTGATATTTGATGGAAGAATGAGTCATTCACCAATTTGGTGTCCTTAGAAATCCAGACCAGCTGCTGTGAAACCTACCAGCATCACCCAAAAGCACGATAAGAGCTTACAAGTGCATACATTACAGCAATTCTGAAACCGTGGTGTATTAAAAAGCCACAACACCCTGATAGTTATAATCCCAGGATCGGGAAACATATTTGACTCTACAGAGGACTAGATCTTACCTGTTACAATAAAACTGACATTTCTTTCAGATTTTCCCACTTTATTGGATGCCACACAGCTGTAGATTCCTGAGGATTTGGCTTCAGCTACAACCAGAGTGCTAGCAGTCTGCAAAAGAAAGAATAGGTTTAGTTCTCTTTGGCTCAAGAACTCAGTTAAAGCTTGCCTTCTCTTTTTCCTAAGTCACCACTGGCAGTCCCATGATCTACTCTTTCCATTCATTCAGTGATGAGCACCTCTGGGGCTAAAGGAGATGTCACCATAAACAGTTTTGGAAATGGTAGAAGAATAACAGGAAACAAGCTCCTTGGGTGACCCTTATATCATCAAAGCCGTCATGACCAAAAATCTTTGAGCATGTCTTTCAGATTGACTTATCTCTCGCTGGTGGTGTAATGGTAATCTACAAGACATGAAGCATGACACAATGTGTTTCACACGAGGAGATAAGCAGCCTGCAGGAGAGCCAGACTGCAAAGGCAATAGGTAAAGCATGCCTCAGGCATTTGGATAATGCTGGGGAAAAAAATTTCGCCAGTAAACTCATTTGATTTCTTTCATTTTCCCACATACGTGTCAGGTGAGACAGGACAGTGGCAAAACAGATGTTTATCCATCCCCTTTTGTACTGCTTTCTCTTCTCAGGCTTAATGTTTCTATAATTAAACAATAATATGTCAGTTCTATATGTTGTATCCTATCATCATATTAAGAGTCTCAGCACACTAATTATTTTCTCAGAGTTACGTGACTTGAACGATAAGACCTTGAAAGGCCAAGGACCAAAAACACCTAACGTGCTCTTAGAAACCTAAAAACCATTGTAATAATAAGAGTTATACCTTTAGGGTGATGGAAGGCCATGGTCTAATGGCTTGGGCACTGAGCAAAAGAGGGAAGTTATGCAGAAACAACTGACGTGTCATTTTGTTACGGAGCTGAGAAGAGGCATGAACATGGACTTCATCAGTGTAATGTGCTCCCATTACAACTTGGTAGCCTAATTTTCTGTCTTTCTGTTGCCATTTTACTTCTTCTGTAAAACATGGTTTGGCTGGAGTTACAGGCAGAGCTGGGATGGTGACGAAAGGAAATTGTGGGGCTTCAGAATCCCAATATTTGGAATTGTTTGGCTTTTCTAAAAACCTTAAAAATATGTTCAGTGCAATTAATACATTCTTTTAAGTCTGCCTGATTGCTGGAGTTCAGAGACAAGCACAAGAGGGTGAGGCATTAATAAATAAGGACCAGTTATCTACATTTCTACATAAACACTGACTGAACATTTGTACTGCTTTTGTCTACTACTGGGAGAATTCATTGCTGTCCTTAAACTCCTGCTGAACCCCTAAATAACATAGATTTTCTGGTTTCCCAAAATCATTCTTTAGTAGAAAGAGTCTATTACTTTTCCTACTACTTCAGCAAACAGAGTTGAGGCAAATAATTTAATTTTGGCTTATTTGTTTTAGAAGACTGCACTATGGTAAAATCACTACAAGTCATGCTAAAAGCACCTCTACCCTGTTAAACTGTGTCTGTTTAAAGGCCAGCTACCTGTCTGCTAACACACTACATAACATTTCTGGCTATAATTTTTTCTAAACTACCTTTTTGGATCTTCTGTGAGATGAAAGAGGATCAGTAATACCAGATAGATAATTACAGCCCTTAGAAAAAATCATCCTGTTTTGCTAAATTCAGTAGTCTGACCTCTACAAATTTCTAATTATAAAGGGTGGGCCCAGCCCTGCCCATATTTTGTCATTCTCTTAGAATTTCTTCCAGGTTCCAAACATAATTTTTAAAAGTGTGGACCCAGAGCCCAGCACCAGGATTCCTGCATCTGTTTTATCAACTCTAACTCAGACCAGAAGGAAGTCCCACAATGTCTACCACAGAAGGCTAACGTGGGCGGTTAAAAAATGTTTCTGCCATCCCAGCCTTTCCACCAAAAAAATAGCTTTTTTTCTGCTAGTTGGTATTACCTCACAGCAACTTTCCCCAGGAAGCAACTGTGACCTAACACGCACAGTGAAGGAGAAGGAAGCTCTTGCTCTCTGACTCCAGCACACCTGTCTTTAATCTACACAGAGGCAGAGCATTTCTGAGCCTGAAAAACACATGCCGACTATTCCTCCCACAACTACTCCAAAGGTTTGAAAAGTTTTTGGAAATATCAGACTGCATTTTGTCCTTATATCATAAGGTATTACTTTTTAATGGAAAATTGTGCATACTATTTCGAGTTTTGCTGCTACAGCCCACTGTGATGTGATTATTACTTTTATCACATTGAGGACAGTGCATAAAGTTATGCTAAAGCAGTATGACTGCAGTGACTTACAGATGATGCCTTTTCTTGTGTATTAAATTTACCGAGAGAACATTCATTGGCATTGAAAACCAGTGATTTAAACTGCCAGCTTTCCCCCCAGCAGCATTTTGGTTTTGACCAATTTACACTGTCCCAAATATTTCTTTGGCATGGGCCAAACATCATTTCCAACAGGCAACTCCCATGCAAGCAATGTCTCTTTGGAAGGCAAGGGAAAGAAATGCTATGAACACAGGAGGCATTAGTGCCAGAGAGCACACGCTGGTATGTTTACTTGACTAAGGCAGAGAAAGCCACAGTGTCTAGGAGGAAGCAAGACTGACTTTGCAACAGAACAGAATATTTTAGAGACAACACGTCTCTGTATAAATCTTTTAGCTTATAAATTAGTCGCAAGGATAAGATAACATCTCTTTAAATAGTTTGTGAGCCCTCCAGTGGTGCTGTCTGTGTTTTGCATTGTGGATGCCAGCCAAAACCCACCAGAGAAGCAGTGTGTACAAAACTTAGCATGGCATGTTGTTGTTTATGGGGAAACTACGGCTGTTTGAGATCAGTTTGTGCAGCATGGTTCCTCTGTACACCTATTGCTGCAAAAGAAGCAAAAGTGTTCACAGTCTTGTATTGTCTGGCATGACAACAGGGAGTTTCAGGCCCTGGATTTGCAACTATGTTATATACAGAAAGTCTGAATTGACTTGGCATGATCAGACAGAACAGGCAAATCCCTCCTGGCATGCTCAGTGTCTTGAACATCATCTGTCCACAAACCCTATTTACTACCAACGTTTTGGCCCTTTACTCCTTTTTCCTACTCCCATCTCAGCTGAAGCACTGTGTTACAGGCTCATCTCAAAGCCAGGGGCTAGGGAAGTAAGTCTCATACTGCTGCTGTTTTGCTGGGCAAATAAAAGAGGCATAAAGCAGAAATCCCAAGAGATGGAAGAGGAATTCACAGATTTTTTTGTGGTGGAAATTGTTGAGGAAAAGACTGGGGAATCAAAAAGAGTGCAAAACAGCTGACATGATCATTGCACTTAGAGCCAGGGTGGGCTGGTCTTTCCCCTGGAGGGTCTGCTTGAATTTCTATTTTCTCAAAGTAGCTGAGAGAGGATTCCCAGTGCTCCAGCTGACAGCAGAGAAGGAAAAGGAGTTTTCAGAAAATGTTTGGCCACCTGGGTCTTATGTGACTCCCAGAAGGCTTCTGCAGACACTGACATAAACTTGCTCTGTTCAGAGATTGCTGCTCTGACTTCTTGAAGAAGCCCATGTATTTAAAAAGCAAAATACTGCTGTTTCAACATAGAGCAGGTTAGTGCAAATCTGTCAGTTATTGCAGATTCCCTTCTAGTTATGCTTTTAAGAAGAACTATTTGTTAAAAAAAAAAAAAAGGAAATAAATGAAAAATGCTCTCCTTACGCCCTTGGATTTATCTTTGTCTAAAGGAATATCATTTAGGAAGACCCATATCTAAATATTGGTAGCGCACTGTTGGATTGGTCCGTTTGTGCCAAAGACATACAATCTGCATGCCTCACATGTTGGCAAGGAGCATTAGTGCAAAACATCTGGTCAACATGTTTCACCTGCAGGTTTCATGGAAGAAACACCAAAATACACACAACAGGAGGATACGAGTGCGCACAGGAGAGCACCCGCTTTACCCCTGGAGTCAGACAGAAAGACCTCTGCAAGTTGCTGCTGTACAGCAAGCAGAGCTGTGTTTTCCCTCTGCATCCCGCACTGTCCCACTCTAACAGTCCATGGGACACAACTGGCTGACTGGCAAAGAATCATGGCACAGACTGCTATAGCAGGGTACCACTGCCCTCCTCCCCAGGGCAAGGCTCCACTCACACCTCCCTCCTGCTCCAAAGGAGGAAATCAGCCTCAGGGGTGGAGGGAGGCGCAGCTCAGCAGCAGTAAGCCCAAAGTTCTGCTGGTTTTAATCTCACCAAGGGCTTGGCTCTGCTGGTACCTCCCAACGATTCACTTGAAAGTGTTGACAGCAATTCTAGTAGCGCTCGGGGAGGCTCCAGGAGAAGTTACGATGTGCTGAAGAGAGGCGAGTGAAGCTCCCACTGCTATCTTTAGCCTGGGTTCTGAGGAAGATCATACTGTCCGTATGTTCATCTGCCTGCCAGCCTGTCCATCTGTCTGCCAGTATCCTCTCCTCCCCCATGTGCTCAGCGATCTTTGAATCCATTGTCCAATTTCAACCAAAACTTATTGACAACTCAAAGCTCTTAAGATCTCACACATTTCATGAAAACCAGCTGTTGGGTAGAGGAGAAAGATCAAAATGTTTCTGTAGTGAGCTAAACAGCTTTCTCTTCCTCTTTGGGTTCCAGATGGCCAGTCTGCACAGATGTACTAGCCAGACAGCTGGCATGCGTCAGGACTGAGGACAGACACAGCACGTGCTTCTTCATCTCATCAGTAATGTGGGAATTTGGAAGAGAGATAGATGTTTAGGGCTTGGCATAGAAGATGCAGGAGAGATGGAACCATTCTATTTTGCACAGTTACACTTATCAGCCATGTCCAGGAAGGATTGACTCTTCTGACTATCTAGCACTCCACTTTGGAGGGTTACACTTCTTAATATTACCACCAGTCAGGTTGAGCCAGCTTTGCCAGCCAAACCAGAGGTGTACAAGGGTGAGTCTAAATTTTGTCTTACAGAATCATGTTACAGGGCCATTACTTTCCATTTCCCATGAGGTCAAGTGGCTTTGTCACTCTCAAGTGCTGGAGCTACTAAAAACCTGTGTTAGTTAGATATTCATGCAGTGGAAAACAGAGCCATAAATACACACATACATACATACATATATATACATTTCTTTTTACACACACACACAGACACACATGTGCATGATAAACCCCAATTTCATACATTGCTATACTTTACACACAATTCCTGGAGGCATACCCTGTGGCACAGACCCAGCTTTCATGGTACCCGCTTTTGGTCAGTGGGACTCAAACGTTTGCTAGCAGCAGGGGCGTGAGGCTGACACGGACATTCTGTTCCATTTCAGATTCTCAAAAATGTGGTTCTATAGGTTAGTTCCCAAAAAACAAGAGGGTTTTGTCCCACTTTTGTCCAACTTTTCCCTGCACTCAACTCAGACCTTCCTGTCTACTGTCTCCTTTCCTTGGATTTACAATTCTTTCTTCTTGGCCCACACTTTTGCTTACCCTCATCTGAACTTGCCTTCTCAGTGATCTTCTGCAAATGCTCCATGCCCAGGATCTTTGTTGACTTCTCCTACAGCACCCTGTCCCTTGTATCCCTGTACAAGGAGCACCAGCTACTTTCAAAGCCGTTGATAAACCAGTGTGTGCCCACACACTCAGGAGAGAACACACGCTTGTATGCTTGCCCTGCTTCTGATTGTATGCACTGGCACAATGAATGCACCAGCTCTTTGTACCTTCTTATTGCAGGTCATTCACTGACTGACATTCTAATGAACGCCAATCATGCAAAGAATAATAATCAGTGTTAGCCCTCAGTCAGACATAGCAGTTAGCTTTAGCTGGGAACACTGAGAAGTGATGGGTGTTAGTAGCTGAATGACAGGAGAGTGCCTGTGACTTGTTTACACGATAAGCCTAAGAATAGTGCAGCTTTGTGGGAAGTCGCTGAAATGTCCAGCAAAATGAGAATGACAACTTTGGGTGGGGGACGCAAATCACTTCCAGAGTTGTCTTATGATTAAGTATTATGGCTTATGTTACGAAGTTCTTCCATTGTACCACTTGAGTTTCTCAATGTCTGCTTAGAGAGGCTTTAGCGGAAATGTTACTAAAACACTGTTGTCACGGTTTCTCTGTCACCAAAGAATAATGTAGTGCGGGCTTCCTGCACTACTTTAACTGCACAGGCACAGGGCTTGAGGTTTTTAAAATATACTTGTGGCTACCTTGATAACCGCAGACAAACAACCTACCACAGCAAAGGGCCAAACTGGAGGCACTTAGATGTTACACATACTGGAAACCTGAGGAACTGGCACAATGTCTTTAGGAAGGTGGAAACAACTACCTTCATTGCTAAAGAAACCTGTTGATCGTTCCTTGTTCATCTCTTCCCTTGCTTACAATAATCTCATCCTGTGACCACCCTCATTTCTCCTTTCATGCTCAACCAAATGTAAAACTTTCTGAGTTTCTTCATTCATTTCCTACCTCTTTGTCTCCTACATCTTTGTTGTTTCCATTGAGCTTTGAGGTTGTTTTTACCACGCTTGCTGTCTTGGGATGTGGAAGTGGGGTAGACACTGTTTATTTAGCAGGGCACCACCGATGTGGAAGTGCCTCGGAGAGCTGTTCACAGCTGCTTGCGGGACTAGAACCGCTCACAGTAGCAGTCCATCGGACAGACACTCGTGATGACATGCTGCATTCAGGGAGCTCAGTGCTATTAACACTGTGACAATGTCGCTGCAGATGGGCAAGGGTTCTGTCTGAACTGTCTCTTTGAGTTTGCTCAGGGAGACTGAGAGTGACTCCTGGGCTGCGAAAAGTGAAAAGCCATAGACTCCCATGGATTTAAAAGAACAATCCTGGATGCTCTAGAGCAGCTGTGAGTTCACTAATCACGCAACTCTCAGCTTGGCCAGGAGCCTGGGCTTAGAGAGCATTTTTTACTTACAATAGCAATCCAGTTGTGCTTGAAAAGCTATGGAAGAGCAGCAGAAATAGAGAAACTTTAGAAAAGCCGTGAAAAAGCTGAGTAAAGAGATTGTTTCATCAGCCTCCCGCTCCCCATAGGGACCAGGAGGAATAAAGCAAAGCAAGGCAGACCTTTCTTAGTTGAACTAAATAGCAAAAAGACAAGGAATACCAGGGAGGAGCAGTAAGTTTCACTGCAAGTCCTTCCATGCAAAGACCATTCCTTGGTTCATTTCTGGGCACAGTTTTCAAAAAGGACTGCTTGCCAAAGACTTGCAGTTCTGCCGCAAGGACCCATTATTAGCATCTCCCTCCAGGGAGGAATTTATTTGCTGTTGATTGGAAGTTGCTTTGACATTTTAGCCACTCTTCTTCCACTGTCTCCAAAATGCATGGTACACAAGGAGAATGAGATCTGGTCATTAGACAGCTCCTTCTGTGTCCTGTGAACAGGTAGGACTGCACCCATAGCATGGCCATATGACTGCTGGAAAATAACTGATTCTTATCATCTTGTTCATCTTTCCCCCTTTGGAATAGACTGTGTCTTCCTGTGCCTGAAATGATTTCCCTTTCCTCCTTCAAATCCCTCCTTAAGTTTCATTTTTCATGTGCTTTCCTATGATAGTCTACCCTCGGAAACTGTTTGCTCCCATCTTTGCCTTGATCTTTAAGCACATAGAGCTGGACAGCTAAATAGAGCAAATGCCTCACTGGGATCCAGGTTGTTCCCATGCGCTGGAATGGTGCCATGAACACCTGTGATACTTTCTAAATAATAAAACAGTAGGAGAAAATGCAGTCCCAGATCTGATTTTTGGCTGCACATTAAACCCTGTTTATTCTGCGGTGTGTGAAAGGGCCTTGACATGAGAATAACTACAGTTTATACCCATGTTCATATGCAGGACACTGAAAAGCCATCAAGGAAAAGAGACTTATAATCCCAGTGCCCTTAGAATTACAAAAAGCATTTTGGTGTCATTAAAAATGAAAGGCCTAGAGTAAGATAGGCTTTAAAATTTATAATCTGTTTAGCTATTACTGCCACAAACCAAACTAGCCTGTGAAAACAGACTCTGTGACAGTGTCATAACATTGTACATCTTCACCTGAGCTGCTCAGAAGCATACCCAACCACACCAAATCAGTCTCATGCCTGCCCCAGGGAAGTGCAGTTGATCTAGGGTATCCTTGATTTGAAGGCTTTAACTGACGGACAACCCTCCTCAGCCCTTGGCAAGTTAATCTTATTGGCTTTCTCTTCCACATTAGACGCCAATAGACTACAGGTCCACACGCCCTTCAGAATTATCTGCATCTCCCCATGGCCCATAAAGGAATGCTTGACTTGGACTAACACCTAAAATTTAGATGGTTAACACTGCTGGGATAAACTCCATCTTGCTGTCTCTGACTGAGATTGCTCTTAAACTTTGCTTCTGTAATCTGTATTCTTTTGGCTCTTTAGAATTTACTCCGAAAAATACTTGGCCATCTAATCATCTAGGACCACATCTGTGAATAAACTCACTAATGAGAGTAAATAGTTTAATTCTCATAGGAAAAACAACACGAAATTGTGCAATTGCACAAAATGAAGAAAAGATGGCCTGGAAACATGCCCCTGTGCTCCTGAGGTATCCCAAGACACTTCCGGCCATGAATAAGAGAGCAGATATGGTGAATCCCACTGATACATTCTCTTGGCATGTCACTTATCTTAATATGACTGCCTCCAGAAAAAAATACATCTCTGCCTCTCAGCAGATAAACACCAAGTATGAAAGTTATCTGCATGTATGCAGATCCTCAAAAGCAAACAATATCAAAATACTGGCTTCTTCTCTGTTACCTTGATCTCAAAGCATCTTACAGTGCCTTTTCAACACACGTTATCATATAGAAAGGTTATCTGCTCCTAAGAATCATACCTTATTTTTGCCCTCTATTACAGCCGTTCGCTCAGAGATGCTCTGGATTCTGTTTCCGACGTTGCTGCCAGGTTTCAGGATGAAAGATCCTTCAGTATGAAAGCAAAATCCATGCCTGAAGACAACAAAAATTGAAATTTAATTGATTTACTGATAGAAATTGAACACAGAAGACAATACAATTGTTTTGAAAACAGTGATTAGTCAGGAAAACTGCAGGTGCTGTGATGACCGTGTAAGTATAATTACTTTTCATTAAATCATGAAGTCTGAAGCCTGATAATCAGATTCGCTTCCACAGCCCCATCTTGGATATTTGCTCTCTGGAGTCAGTGTTCACAGTTAACCCACTGCAAACTCTGAGGTCAGAATTTACAGTCAGAGCCTAAATATGGGGCTGTACAAGACTAACATCCCATTTCCAATGCTCCTGTTTTCAGACATTGCCAAAACATGAGTTCGTACTATTTTTAGCCTTTAACTTGAGACAAATTATATTTGTTCCAAGATTCATTCCATAATGCATTGCTTTTACTCTGTGCACATTCTTTTTGTTTTAACGAAAAATGATGCCAGTTTTTATTTCTGAAATTTTTTTTTAGTTCAGTTTACAAAACAGCGAAATATTAATACTGAGGCTCAATGACTACAAGACACACAGTAAAAATAAGCATAGTCCTGCAAATTAATAAAGCAAAGGTAAACAAAACTAAACTTATCTAAATTACAAAGTGATTTAAATGATAATTTAACTCGTAAAAAATAAAATTCCTCCTAATGAATGGAAGTCCCAGAGAAAAAATATTTTTGCCTTATGCAACAAATTGGCTTGTAATCAGAACATTCAGGTGTGGTCATGGTAGAGCTAATTTGTTTCTTGAAGTCTGATTTGGTACACATGGAAATAAACACATTGGAATGCTTCTTAAGTGCTGCCTGACCCTGTTCTTCTTTGAGAATATCTAGTTCAGTTTTCTATCCAGGATTTAGTTGTTGCTTGTTCAATTCCAGCTTCATTGGTAGAGATTAACCCTTCAGCTGGATGAAGTTCTTTCAAATACACTATGTTCCTTGGATTTGAAAGATAATGCTGTACTATCTGTAATCAAATAATTCTGATTCGTATAACAGTTGTTTGGAGAAATGAACTTTAAAGCCTAGTGACTGGAAAACAGAATGTGATGCAATCCTGACCAAAGAATGAGGTTCATTTCCCTTCAGCCAACTCTGCAGTTTGCTTAAACTTTGTGCTGTTTAGAATATCAATGGTACACCAATTTTACATGCTTGTTTTTAATTGTGCAGCTTTGCGTCAAACTGGCCGATGCCTTAGCAGATATTACAGCTTAAAGAAATAATGACATGGAAACTAACTTGGGCTGCCCAGATTTCACAACGCGCATTGAAAGGATCAGTGTGTCGAAAAGACAAAAAAAACCCAGGAGAAGGCAGTGGAGATTCATGCACGGAGAGAGGACAGGGAGCAATAGCATGGCAGGAAAGCCCTATCTACACAACCAGTTCTTTCAGACTCTGGTTTAAAAGCCAAGTTCTAATACGTGATTGTTGAGGCCAGGGTGAATGAAAGACAGGTGCATTAATAAGGGCACTTGTTGCACTCAGATGGGGAAAAATGGATAAAATTATTCAGAAAGGTAGATGCCTTTTACTTTGCACATTTAAAGCTTTAAGAAGTCTGGCTTTGTAACAAGAATAAAACACAGAAGGCATGATAATTCAGCTAAGCTGGTAATATTTTCATCCCATAGAAGATATCAGAACTCAATTTGCGATGCCAGGCACACGAACAGGCAGTATCAAAAGCATATCTTTGTGACTGGATGCAATCTGTACAGGAAAAGAGAGACACCAAAATCTCACTTCACCTGTATTAAAAAGTGTCCCCTAATTCATTTATTTTTCCTATCCCCACAGAAAGCATTTATGTTTCTTTGTTACACTGCTGAAATTTTGTAGTCTTTACCACAGAAGTCCTTACAGAGACACATATTTTGGTAAAGGATAGAGAGAAGGCATAATGCATATTCAGAAGATCCTTGTGCATCTCTGAAAAGCATCTTCAATTTCCTTTCTTACAGTTCTGGAGCCTCCAGATTCAGTTGCTATTATTATACTCTTCCTCACAATTCCTTAAAAAGACCGTATATATTTAGTTTGCCATGTCTTAGAGATGAGGACAGTGTTGTCTTCGTTGATGCTTAGCACAATGAGGTGCTGATTACTTATTAATACCAGAATGCAAACCACCACCACAACTACAATAACATCACAATAACAAGAAAAACACATGTGAAGTGCTAGATTAGCCCTGGAGGCACATATGTGAATTCTACTGACGTCACATTCCATTCTATATCCAAACTGGCGACTACAATGTTAATGCAATTACAGTAGAAAAACAAATACACTTCGTAGCTGTTGTCCATGGTTTTAATAAAAAAGAAGTCACAGTCAAGCTGAGAATACTACATCCAACAGCACACAGCTGGAAATGTGAGTGCTGTTGTATACACTTCGGCTCCTCTGACTGCTGGACCAGCAAACTTTTACAGATCAGTTGCAGCACGACTGCCAGGCAGAGTCTAGGACAAGACTCAGACTCATCCCTTTGGATGCAGAACCAGATGCTTACTCTCATCAGCTGCCAAATCCCTTCACTTTAACCTCAAATACACTAAAATAGCTCAGTGACAGCACATGAGTGGTGTCCACTATCCTGAGCTGGCTACTCAGATTAGTACTACGAGTCATCCCACCTCGTACTGCTGCCGGGGGTGCCATGTGAAAGACACAGCCTAAGCCAGCAGCATCAGGTAGAGATGGGGCATCAGGTAGAGATGGGGAAGGGAAAAATTAGTCAAGAGTCCTGCCTCAACCTGACCTCAGCTTCTAACAACTGGCATTTTGTAGCAGAAAGAGAAAAGGTTCTGCTGAACTTAGATGTAATCATCAAACCAAATGTTTGTGTTAAGCACAGATGCTTGGAGAGAAAGAGAGAAAAATGAAAACACAAAAATCTATGCTGGCTGGAACCAAAATAGGCAATCATCTTCCTGTTAACTTGATTGATGTTTCATAGCATGTGTCCTTACATAACTTCAGCTACATATTTTTCTGATTTCAAAGAAATTACCAACTTCTTCAAACTACCCACGCAGTAAAATAGCAAGGGCATTGCGTTTTTAGCAAGAACTGTCTGTGTTTGCAGGGAAATCCCACAGAATTTTAGATATTTGAATCCTACTCCAGATATCTCCAGAGCACATGAATTCCTGAAGTGTTTTGTTGTGGGATGAGCCTTAGTGCTTTGCATTTTCAGGAAATCTTACAGCAGGGTTACCGCCAGGTTAATGAAGAAGCACATGGTGTGCACAGGGATTGGTAAACAAGCTGATATCCGCCAGCACATTTCTAAGCACTTCTTTCACCTGTGTCCCTGCAGAACCTTTCATGTTTCTACTTTGTGGGTGCAACTCTGCACGTGTAGAGATCCCACAAAACAAATGCCAACGGGGGGCATGTACAAATCTAAGTTTATAGAAGTTACACAACCTCAGAGCGAGGTAATCAGACTGCTGCCTTAGTCGAGCGCTGGTAGAAGCAGAGCACTCAGGTTTATCACGCCCTAAGCAGTTTTTCCCATGTGCCTGCATGCGTGCTGGCATGCACATTTGCAGGTGTGCACCCGCACGGTCACACATTGGCCTTTGTGTGGAGAGCCTGAGAAAAAGGCTATTCTTTTGTAAAAACAGGAGCCACTAATTCTCTGTAAGGTTTTCAGAGAAGCCCAGCACAGCGGGAAAGAGAGGTGAGAGTGGCTCTGCCTGTGGCAGGGCGAGTTCTGCTGTCAGACCCGCTCATCGCCCAGAGCTTTGGGAATTTACGCGAGTTTGGAGAGGCTGGGGGTGGTTTATGCAACCAGAAGTAAGTCCAGCTTTATAAAAGGTCTGTGATGTGCAGAGTTGGCACCCGCAGGGGCCCTGGAGAAGTGGCTGGGGGGAGGGGAGCCAGCCTGCTACTCAAGAATACATCAAGCCCTTGAGGAAGCAGAGTGTGCCATGTTTGAAGATGCAAAGATAATCACAGTGCTGGGAACCGTCTTGTGTAGCGGAGGAAGCCAAACAACAAGAGGAAAGCAGCATATGCTCGTGATTTCGCACAGGAAGCTAGCAGCACCTCCTGCCAAAGCGAGATAAGAAAACTCCCATGGCCTATTCTGGACAAGGCTGTGGTGATCAACCTTCGCTTCACACTGTCCTCACTCCGCTCCACGGCCCGCTCCCTTTCCTAATGAGTTTCAGAGCCCTCACTTTTATTAGCATGCAGCATGCCAAGCACAATAGCTTGGTGTATTTATAACTATCAGCGGGGAAAACTTTCCAGGGTAAGAGTGTACTTCATGTCATCTTGATGTATTTCACTGAAATCAAGCTACAAACCAGCTCCAAGCTAAAGTCCTGCCGATGAAACTACTGGTCTCAGAAGCAAAGCTCTTCAGTGATTTATAGCAGAGCATGGAAGCTGAGGTAAGCAGTTTGTCCAATTATTTGTAGGATGGGCTGACCCTGAGTATGACAGTCAGTTCTGATTGAAAGCCCCAGACCCAGCCTGTCCAATCTTCCCCATCCCAAAGACAGTACTGCAGTTTTCAGTTCAAGCAGTGCAAAAACAAATACCAGTGAAAGAGCCTCAGTCCACATCAGTTGGAAAATACTCATCTTCCGTCCACTTGTCTTCCCAGCTTCTCCCTCCCAAGCCCTCCTGTGTGAGTCCAGAGGCCAGTGCAATTGTTACCTCGTGTAACATCTCATTCAACTCTCTAAGCACTCCTCTTGGCAAAGCCCTGGCAGCCTCACTCACAGTTTCATTCACTGGGGTAGTACTTGTTGGGAGGGAGAGGAAACCATCCTGTCACCAACGGTGCTCATTTTTCAGAGGGATTAATGGCAGCTGCCATACTTTTTTCAGCATCTAGCCTCTTTTTAGAGCAGCAATTCCTAGCAGCGTCAGGGCAATGTTACTACAAATTTAAGTTGGGCTGACTCACATTTTTCAAGAGGCAATGGTGACGATACTAATGTTAAGACAGGAACTCTGGAAATTCCTGGAATTGTAAAGAATACATAGGAACTGTTTTTTATCTGGAAGTTACCAAAAAAATATGAATGACATGGGCCATGCCTGTTGTGTGCCTCAGCGTCCAGTGCTGTGCGATTGGTAGCACAGGGCTGGTGTAGCCACATGTCCTTGGGAATACTGAGTCAATTTGAAGCAGGAAACAGAGAGGAAAATAGTAGCAGGGAGCATGTACAGTTTGAAAAACGTGCTTTATGGGGGTGGGGGAAGGAGAACATGTGCTGGCCCCCTGCCAGCTTTGTCTATGCATGGGATTCTATGATTCTAAGAAGCTATGGTCCAGGTGTTCCCACTCCAGGTCAAAACCAATCAGTTAGAGGTTGAAATACTGGCAAAACTGCAGCTGATTTGAGCTCATCTCCAACACCCTCCCTAACGTGGATTAGTGGGGCTAGGAGGAAATCTACTAGTGGTAGGAACTGGATACATTTTACATTGTTTATTGTTTGTTTATTTATTTAGGACCTTAGCAAAGAATCCCAAACAAGAAATCCTCATGAATGTGGTGCAGGTTCCTCCCCCTCCAGTCTCCTTCTTCTCTCTGCTCCCACTGTCCCTGTTCCCTGCAGCTTCCCATCGCAGTGACAACACTCGCCCACCAAGAGCAGGTGGGACATCACCAGCCCATCTCACTTCAGACACATTCATGACTCTGAGAGTGCAGCAACAATACTCCTCTGTCTCCAGTGCAATGGGCAACTTGTGATCAAGGACACCATACTGAGAAATTATTCACTGACAAGTTGCAGGTCAGATGGAGGATTTCTAAGTGGCCTCCATGAATAGTCTGGGATGGGGCTCTTGTGCACTTCTCAGTAGCCAGAGGAAGGACTGAGTTGTTTTCTGTTTTGTAGGATGATTTGTGTCCCCACTGAGCAGGATATTTGGAGAGAAAGTACATTCTCTAGGGGATATCCCTGATGTCCCAAAAGCCTCATTCTCCTGGAGAGTATCTTTGAAAAGAGTAGGGTAGATGGCATTTAGAGCTTTGTCATGTACTTCCACGACTTTATCAAAAAAAGAAGCGTTCAATAACTGCACATTGCTTTTCTTGCTATTATTGATATGCAACCAGATAATTGGATGGTGTTTCCCTTTCACACTCATCCTTTCCTAACATTATGACTTGCCCTTACCTGTTCCAGTTTGCTACCTGGAAAGTTGACTGATCTGGCGCATCTCAAAAGAAGCAGTAAGATCAACAGCAATGTTACCTACTGGAGCTTTCAGTATTTCATCAGCCCATACCCAGTTTTCCACAGGAAAAAAAAATCACTTCCATAACTGCACACCTGAGCACCCTGCAACAACAGTTACTCACAACAAAAAATACAAATGACTGAGGCAGAGGGTCACCAAAAAACTCAGATGACTGAGGCTGAGGGTCAACAAAAAACCCATTTTGCTTCCAACTTCTTTGTCAGTACTTGAGACCTCTGGCCACTAGGGAACATAACAGCATTTGGAATTCATTTTTCAGGTGTCTATACATACTGAGGTTACCTGAAATTTTCTCACCTTGTCTTACCAGAAAATTATATTTTGTTTCTCGACCCTTAATTTTCTGCTTCACACTGCTTAGCATTCTTCATGGACACAGAATACCATCATATTTCAGCCAAACCTACCTTCCTTCCTTGTTGTACACCTCTCTTCCCTCCTTTACTAAACTATAATTACTCTCATCTCCCATGAAGTCACAGTGACTCAGCCTCCACTTTCTCTGTGTGAAAGTAAAAATCATGTCCTGCACAGAGAAGCAGGATGTTGGTTGGAACTACAGAATTATCACGTGAGATTTCCACAAGCACCTAGAGTTTTTTTCAGGGGAAAAAAGAGTTTGATTTTGAGAGTCTGTAGTATTGCAAGTAAGAAGGTCTTGTGATTTGGTTGAACAGTCAGAATCCTAAAGAGAAAGTCCACAAAACCTCTACATACAATTCCCACCCTCGCACTCAATGTTTTTATTTCCAGTTCATGTTCCCTATAAATAAAGGCCAAGATACTGTTCAGATCCTTCTAGTGTAAGTTATTTTCCTTGCACAAGTCACTTCTAATAGCTCACTCAACTTCTAGACATAACCTTACATCCATAATATTCCAAGATCCGTGTATCCACAACACCTTCCTTCTCAGAATGCCAAAATTACCTTTCTTTCCTTTGCTGTCCTAACTGGATCCTCTTGGTTCCAGAAAGGAGTAACTCTTTAGTAGCCTATTTACATAGTCCTTACTGTTCATACTGCCCATCTTGCTGACAAGCTGGAAGCACAGCTCTCACCCTTTCCATTTTCCAGTGATAAGCGAAGGAGATGGAGGAGCTGTTGATCCACTGAGGTTGTGTTTTTCAAGATGATTTGTTTTTAACTTCTCTTCAAGTAGGGGTCTGAGAGCAACTCGGGGCTGACTGGAGTGAGGGACTGAAGTGCAGGCAGAAAACAAAGAAGGGATGAGAAAGAATGGCGGGAAACATTTTTAAGGAGAGAGGCAAGTTGATTAGAGGGAAAACAGGAAGAGAAAATACTGACAGACATGGATGTAAGACCAAGGATCCATCTACCCCATATCCTGTCCCAACAATGACCATATGCAGATGGTTGGGGATGAGTAAGAGCGGGACTAACTTCAGATATTTCCTCCTAATACTCCCCCAGTCACCAATTATTATCAGCTCAGGAACTTCCTGCAATATAGACTCTTTCTACATTTCTCTTCCAAGACTGTGGAAAGTTTTCAAACCCCCAAAATCCTCTGGCAAGGAGATTCACAGATAGGCTATCCATTGCATGGAGATCTAGACCTTTTTTTTGTACCAAATTCTGCTCCTCCTGTCTTCATCTAATGGCCCCTACCTCTTTAACTGGAAAAGACATACACAACTGATGCTCAGATGTGTGTCCTTCACAAGTCTGTAGGTCTCTATCCTGTAGCTCCCAAGTCACCTCTTTTTCAGTCTACAAGAGTCTTGACCTCCCTCTTCACCCATCCTTCACACATTCCTCTCATTCCCTGAAGTTCTTTTGATCCTTTTTGATGCTATTCCTGGTGTACCTCCCAGTTTAGCTGCACCCTTTGAAATGAAAGGATCAGAAATGCTCGTAATATAAAAGATGTCAGTAATTTATGGATTTGTGGAGTTACCATGGCATTTTGTATTGTGGTCTTTATTTCTTTCCTGGTAATTCCTAACACTTGATTTTCTTTTTGAGCTGCTCGTGATGATGGTCACTTTCACAAACCCATCTATCACAACACTCAGATCCCGCTTTGTAGTTGTAATGATCAGCCAACAGCTTTTAACATGTATTTTACATGTGAAAGCAAGATTGGTTTTTTTCCTATGTATATCACGCACATTTATCTTCAGTGAATTTCACCTGCCACCTTTTCACTCAGATACCCAGATTCGTAGAGTTCTGCATTTCTTTGCATCCTTACAAATCTGAATAACTTGACATCATCAGTAATCTCTGTCACCTCCTTACCACCTTTTCCAGGTTATTCCTGAACATGTTGACAAGTACAGACCCCAGAAGCAGCTCCTGAAAAACTTCACCGATCACCTCCCTACGCTGCAAGAACTGGTTGTTCCCTCTTAACCTCTGTTTTCTATTTTTTAACTGAATATTTTTTCTGAGCACAATCCTGCCTCACATGCCGTGTCTGTTCAAAGCCTTCTGCAAAGGCTTTTTGAAAGGCACACACATAAAAGGAAAGAGGATGCTAACTACAGTTTGTATATTTTTGTAAAAGGTGTACTCGATCCAGTAATAGTACTCCATTCATAATCACTCCTCGGCACACACGGAGTTTGACTTGGTGCCTTCCTTTGGCCAGGAGCCCCTGCTAGTGCAGGAGCAGGCTGCTGGGACGGGCTGGGACGCCCCACTGGCCGGGACACCGCCGGCGCGCGGGGCCTCGCTCACGTCGTGCAGTCCCCACGTACAGCCTGTCTGTCACACACTTTACTTCCCATGGGCTGGGCCACACGGGGTAAAAGATCAAGCAGAAACATCCCGCCATCTACGTGACCCTGGTGTGCTTTTCCTTAAGGCTGGGTGTCAGACTGCACATAGTAAAGCCAAGAGACCACCATGTGAAGGTAACAAGAGGGGGAAAAAAAGAAACTGGGAAAAAATAAAAGGAAGTGCATGCGAAAAAACCCAACATAAGCAAGTGAGAATAAAAGTGTGATACTAGGAAGAGCATCCCTGACCATCTGGATCTTGCTGCCGTTTTTATGTTTGAAGATTGATCAATGTCAAATTACAAATATAATATTTCCTGTTTAAATTTCTGTTAAAATTTGATTTAAAGTGATTTGGAAACTAGCAATATTGAAATTTGAAATCTTAAGGTTCCGATTCCACTAAGACCCATAATGAAGTAATTTGTACTTGCAGAATAAATTCATCAGTGTGTAATCCTGAGGACAGACTGGGGCAAATGATACTCAGTGTAAAGCATGTATTTGTCAAGCACATATGTGCCAGATATGTGCCAGATCTGATTCAAATGGTGTTTTGCAAGGAAAACATTAAAAAATATTTTAAAATTCCACAATAATGACTGAAAACAGGGAGACAGCTCTACTCAGAGGAAAGAATGTGTTCACAAGCAAGCATTGGCTTTTGGCTTCCAGTGAAAGTGCAGAATGAGGTACTTGAGCATAATGCTTATTCAGGCTGAAGCAGATCAGATGCTGTTTCACTCCTCTCTTTCCTTTGGCTTCAAATTCCCTGGAAGTCCATGCTACTGCAATGTACAGTCATGACAGTTCCTCTGCATTTTTTAAAGGTTATGTAAAAAACCACAGGGTTTGATGTTTATTTACACTAATCTATTTCCCTTACCACACCAAAATAAGGGAATAGCTAGTATGATTTTTGGTGTACCTATAAGTACCTTTACATTACTAGATTGCTGTAAGAAGATTTCCTTGTAGCACAGGGTGGAAGGCACAAAGGCAACACAGCCAGACCCTCAGCCGGTGTGAATGTAGAGATGAGGATTCAGCTACAGGTCAAATTAAACAAAGGCATTTTAGAACTACCTGTCTGTTAATGGCATCTGACCTACTCATACCAGCTCCAAGGACTCAGACTTTCTCTTCCTGAAAATAGAAGGTGGCACGGGGAACAAAACCAGTCGCTGTGGACAAACTAACAGGCACCAATGTTTGCAGACATCCAACAATTAAATTTGGGTGGTTCAGTACATTCCTAATTAAGTGCAATTAACATTTGTTCTTTACTTGTTCATTTTACATACCTCACTGATGTTCCAAATCTGGTTTCCCCTGATCATCTATCCAAGCACATCCTAATGATTCTGCCTTTCAATCCCTTATTAATACCCTGATGTAAACAATGCAGAAATGCAATTAGACTGCTATGTACACATGGCCTGCCTCCTCTTTCACTGAAGCTTCTGGGAGTCTGCCCATGCACTGTCACCATGCACAGTTTCAGTCTTTCTGTATCTCTGCAGAAGTTTCAAGGAAAACCTCTATTTTTTTCCTCCCAGATACTTCACATATTCAGTCCTCCATCTCCAATCCCACCCTTAGGTGGTTTTACCACCAAGAAGAGTTCATATCTTGACACTGTAGTCAGGAGAGCAGAGAATCATGTGCCAGTTTCCCCAAATACTTTGGTTTTGTGAGCAACTCCATAATACTGTTACATTTCTCTCTCCCTCAAGCGAACACACGCAGAGAAAAAAAAAAAACAAAAGCCAAAAAACCGCAGACTGATATGATGGCAGGGTTGTAAAATAATATAGCATTCAGTTTGAGGTTAAACAAAACTGATAGCTCAAGGGGAGAGGGAGACAGCAAGGTGATGGAAGAGTTGGAACACCCATGGTAAAATTTCAGTGTTGCAACTGCTTGAAGTTTCCGAAGGGCCAATCAGTCAAACCTTGGGCAGAGGTTGAAGATCTCTCTTGAGCTGCCCACGTAGAAATGTCCAGAGAGAGAAACTGGCCCCAAACAACGCTGCACAACTGCTGAGCAAGCCAGTGCTTCCAGTGAGCAGTAGCAGTGTCTTACATGCCTTTCTTGGCAATTTCTGCCAGGTCAGTTTAAGATAAACAAAATCTACTGAAGAGATTCAGGTCAAGAACCATTAACATCAAGCACATTCCTGGTATGCAGATGCTTGTTCTGCAGCCTCAGAACTGGTCTGTTTTAGGTGGATCCCAGCCTGCCTGGCTCTGGAGACCCTCAGCAAGCCCTGCTGCTGTCTGCACCAGTACACCTCTGCTGACAACCCAGCCTGAGACAAATCCAGGCCAGAAAGAACAGCTCCAGAGTGGTAGAAAAGAGGTCAAGGGGTCTGCTGGGCACTTCAGGACAAGTGTCCCACTGGGCTGTCATCTTCTATATCCACTGAACACCTGGGGCTGCCCAGCCTGGGAATGTGTCTGCTACAGAGCAGCAGCATACGCTGCAGTAAGATAGCCCTGGAGAAGCAGTTTCTCAATCATTTAACAAAGACTAATTTTTTTTTTCCTATTTACTTTTAATTTTATTTTTCATTGTGTCGTCTGCTGTCTTCTGGCTGCCATCTCTAAATTTAATATCTCTGCATAAACTTTAAAAAACCCAGAGAAAAAAATTTTTGCCCCAGAGAGATTTCCTTGACTCTTCTATGTTTCCTTGCTGGGGTGAATATCAGAAGAGAATCTTTCCACCTACCTATTCAGTTAGCTAGCTAGCTAACAAAAGGTTGATTATTGGCAAGAGTTGGTTTAAGCAAAGTAATTGTAATAGAAAATAAAGAAGAGGAGATTTTTAATGGTGTTGGTCTTTCCACATTTCAAAAATTCACATTAGTTGAGCAATTTTTCCACTTTTTTTTTTTTTTAATTTTTAATTTACTATGAGGAAACCATGGAAATTATTTTATTTGGCCAGTCTCCTGTTGCTGGCTTGAGTGAAGTAGGGAGAAGTTACGCAAATTGATCGTATCAATGGCAAAGCACTAAACTATATCTGCATTTAAAAGCAGTGGAATTCATTGAGGTATTTTTAGATTCTTGTAACTGAAATAGTGCCTGGAAAATAAATGGAAAGAAGTATCCACACAACCTAATGGTTGCTATTAAAGAAGGCCACAGGCAACAGTCCTTCAAAAATAAAAGCGTCTAAGTTAGGCACTATGTGTCAGTCCCAGCTTGTAGTGACAGTACTCAAGTGGTGTGAAGTTAAGCACATATATAAATATTGGAGCAAACAGATCTGGGAGCCAACAGTGCACTGCAAGGTCTTTGCAGCAACAGCATCTTTTTACTCAGGGTGCACACTCTGTCCTGTGACATGGGACTCAGAAATTTCCTGAGAATCCCTACTACCTTACACTGAGGGATAACCTGTGGGGGTTTATCGACTTTAAGTACAAGGTACATCTGTGTACAGAAACAAACACTACTTGAGCACAAATAGAGCAACATTTTAGTACTGGAAACCTAACACTGGGCAGATAAATACAAAAAAAAGGCTGTAATGGCAGAACATGACACGGTTTTTTATCTCCTGCACAAGGCACGTGCACCTTAAATCTGTTGTTTAGGCAAACCTCCCCTCACACAAAGAGGGGAATTATAATGAAATAGGTGGGATTAAAAGGTTTTCCAGTTCTTCAGGGAGAACACCTGAACCTACACAGCCATCAGCCTGAGCAAGGTGTGCCAGCTGCTGAGGTACTCCACTCTGCTCCCTTCCTGGAGCAGGAGACAAAATGTAGTTACTCAGTGTCTTGGGATGATTTTATGATAATACGGTATTCCCCTGTCATCTGCTTATTGCCCAGAAATGGGTCCCACAACTTTAAGATGGGTCCAGAAGATGGGGGAGAGAAGCCAGGAGAATTCTTCAGTGCAGTTTGTGTTCAAGGGCTCACACGCACTCCCCCGTGTTCTCACCGCTGCAGAGTCGAGGGAGCACCTTCCTGCTTTTAGCCAGCCTGTTGGCTGAGGCAAGAAATTTTCCCATACTGGCATACCGAAATCCATCGGTAACTTCTTCTTTCTCTTCTGGAACTGTTCGGCCTAGCTGTGATCTGAGAACCAGATCATCGGACCCCGTGGACCAGCAGGGAGGCTGTGGGGATGCTGCATCCTGGCCTTGGACCTTGGGAGTGGCTGAGCCACTACAGAGGGAACTCTAAATCCACCAGCTTTCCCCCCCATCGAGGAGATTTAAGATTTTAACAGTTATTCATTTTTCCCACGTGCCATGCAGGCACTTTGTTTGTTAAATAAATGTTTTTTTTCACTTTCCTCCAAGAAATTCCTTTCATATCGGTGGGGGAGGGAGTGCTGAAACCTGCCTTCTCTAAATGTTCCTTAGAGGAGGAGATGTTCCTTCCAGAGCGATTCCCCCTAAACTTGTCACAAACCGAGACACTAAGATATTTCTGCCTTTCTGCAATAGTTAATTGTCATATTATTCAGAGGGAGTCATCCCACCCATTTTAGGCAAAGCATTAAAAATGGTGTTCTCCAGACTACTTCTTCAATGAGTACTTAAAGGAGAAGGAAGTGGAGAGGGTTAAAGGGAATCATCACAGAACAATTATAAAGGCAATTTGGAAGCCAGTCTGGAAACAAAGTTGTAACAGAGCCAGTAGCTGATTCAAATTGTTACATTTCTCCTTTGATCACCTGCTCAAACACACTCCTAATTAGCGTTTAATGGAGTCTACAGTTCAGCAGATTATTGAACACCTGCACGCAGATGTTAATTCCTCTTTATGATGAGGCACTCTCCTGTGCTGGAGTGCAGACCTGTGCTTGCGAACAGAAGGAAATATCTGACAACAGACAAGCACCACCTCAACTCCCAGGGAAGAACCAACTGTTTCTTCAGTGCTGCACTGGATTTCAATACAGAGTATTCATTGGTATAAACTCTTGAAAGAAACTAAAAGATTGAAAATATTCATATATGCCTTTCTCAAGGTTTCTCTAGTGAAAAGGTGTTGTGATTTCTCTTCTCCTACATCTATTAGCAAAAATAAATTTTGTGACTTGTCCTTGTAAGGTAACATACCGGACAGGAAATGCAGCCCTCACCTGTCCTTGAAATGGAAGATTTCAGGTAATACCTATTCCAGGAAGAGGAGAGATTGCTAGTGCCACCTCTTGGCGAGAAGGGCACAGCCATTAGCATTATCCCAAAGACACAGTGGGAAAAATAACATGAGCTTCTAGGAAATGCTGGCCACTCTCTCACTGGTATCAAAACACTTACAAGTATCCTCAGTTTGAGACGCTTAGTACTGAGATGTCCTGTTTAGTTGAATGGCATGTCTTGCATCCTTGCAATTAAGCATGTACTTAAATATTTGCCTGGATTGGCACTAAATCCCAATTCTATGAAAGCGCTAAAAAAGTGAAATCCTATGGAATGTGATTATTCTTCAGCTGAGACTGAGAAAATGTTGTCTCTTAAACTTTTTAGATTTTTAAATATCTCCATTGGGCTGTGATTCAAATACCTTGCCTGTTTGAACCCTTCAATAGCAGCTGAATGATGATGCCATTGTGGAGGTTGGGTGTTAATCACTAAGTTTGTGTCAGATTTCAGGATGCAAGAAGAGCTTTGGATAAGTGAGTCAACACAAACTCTTAATCATGAGAAACAGAGTTCAAAAGAAAACTAAAATGTAAAAAGAGGATTTCGTTGAGCACCACATCAGCATCAAATAAGCTGACATGGTGCCATTTCTTCTTTATCCTGTTTAAATATCACCTGTAGGATGCTGGGCCCGTTTAGCTTGCTGAACTGAATCTATGACTAAACATATCACAGGACAGATTTGACCTTCATAATGGAAAAAGTTTCTAAGATGTTTTCTGTTAATTTCAAAAGAAGCCACACATAGGAATCACTGTGCATGGAGAAGAACATGGAGGAAAACTCCTTCATGTGAAAGCATGTGAACTTTGTAAGACATTGTCTTCTTTCATGAAAATGAAAAAAGCAATTATCGCTTCTGAACCAATATTGCATGCATGAATAGTAGTGAACTGTAAATAAACCCAGACAGCAGTACCAAATAACCACTCTGCCCTCCATCTTCAAATAAGGATGGAGAAAAAATTGCATTGTGACTACATGCCCATTAAAAAATATATTGATGAAAAGTAGACAATTTTTAGTAACTAAGCAATGTTTACAGCCAGCTTTATGCATGTAAAAAAAAATATTTAAATGTAGGAGTAAAGGAAGACATGCCAAATAAAAGTAAAGAAATTGTCCTACCTTGTTTTAGAATGGTTTTGTTTACAGGGGTACCACATCCATGTAACTTTAGGTGGAGGAATACCATACACAGTGCATGTCAGCACTTGTTTGCTACCTAGTGAATGAAGATTGGGATCAGGGAATGATGACACGGCCTTTTCGTATATCTGCGGTTTCACTGGAAAGGGTAAAAATTGGAAAGCAATTAAAACCAGCTTATTTCCAATGTATTGCATGGTTATAAAAATACTACATTCCTGCAGTGTGAGTAACAAGAAAAATCCCCAGAAGGACAAAGAAAAACAGCAGTCCTAAGTCAAGTCAGACGAGTGGTTAGTAACACATTTAAGTCATCAGGAACAAGTATGTGGCTGTGGAAGACAGAAACACTTCTAATGAAAACCAGCATCCATCTTCTGGTTCAGAGATGGTCTTTCACCCTGCGTGTGAGGTTTGGGTTTGGGTCCATGAAGTCAGTAAGGAAACCCACCATGATTTGATGTGTGCTACATCAGTGACAATCCAGTTCAAAAAAACCTGAGCATTTACATGTTCAGGAGAAGCATGGGAACATGTTGCAAACTTACCATTTACCGTAAGAGTGACTGTAAGATTCTTTGATAAGTTCCACTGTGGAATGCTCAGTATTATGGTGTAGTTTCCAGCATCCTCCTCAGCAACATCCTTGATGACTAATGAATAGTCTTTAATGATGTACCGAGCACATTTTTCAGCAGCAGGTAGTCCATCTTTTAACCTGTTTCATGGAATTCCAGAAATCAAAATTCTGAAAAAATATTTCTGCTTAAACCACCCATGTTATATCATATTCCTCAATCTTTGAGAAAGGATTGGATTTACAGTTTGAGATTCTGTTTACCAGAGGCTTGTCCGTTCCTTTCAAATAAGATTGTTGATATTTGTAAACCACTTTAGAGAATACTATTCTATATATTAAAATTGATAAGAATCTGACAGGGCTCTATGGTATTCGAGAATTGCTAAAAATTGCAACTCGGTCTCTGAAGATCCCAGTTGTCCATGGTTGTGCTGCCATTTAGTCTAAAGGACAACCATTCCAGCTAAAAGTCAGTCACAGAAAAAAAGGTTGCATCATCTTGTACTGGCCATTTCTCTATGACCTCAGAATACATCCTGGGATAAAGTATTACAGTAGCCTAAGCACAGCTGGGATTTTAGGAAGAGGAAGAGTAAGTAGATTAGATAAGCACTCAAGAATCAGATATCCTGCTATCAAGTGAATGTTTTTAAAGACAACAGAAAATCAACATAGAAAGTACTAACTGTTGCTCACACACAGATTCCTGAAGCAAAACATTTTTATTCAAAGTCTAGAATACAGTGTAAAGCATATTTTAACAAGTTGCAAGAAGGTTAATATGATGTTAGCAGAAGGGTGCAACTGAGAATCATTAAGATGATGGACTTGAGCTAAATGATTCACAGCTTGTAGTAAGTACTTGCAGAAAACTCTTACTGTTATTAGAGGAGCACTAAAATTTGGTCAAAGAACTTATGTATGGATTTAGGCGTTTCACTCTATGTGTATTTTACAGAATCACCGACTAGTTGCATCTGAAAAAGCCTTTGAAGGTCATGCAGTCTAATGTCCTATATGAAGCAAGGTCAGAAGGTTGCCCAAGACCATTTTCTGTATGGTTTTATGTATCTCCAAACATGGAGACTCCACTACCACTCTGGACTACTTATTCCAGTGTTTGACCAACCTCAATTCTAAATTTAAAAATTTGTTAAAATGTTTGGAGATTTTTTTAGTTCAGAAGTTTTGGATCCATATGTGTAGTCAATAAGCCCAAACACTGGAGAAACAGAAAATGATTTATAAATGGTTGTCATCAGTGCCACATTCATCCCTTAGTTTTCCACATGGAGCCATAAATGTAAAGGTTTTGTAAAACAAGACAACATTTTTGGAGCAAAAGTGATTCCTGGCTGTAACTTGAACTCCCACTGCTCATGTGTGTGTGGTTTGTTTTCTTAATCAGTCTTGTCATAACCTTTTGTTAAAGTGCAATTAATTGAGCCAGAGCTACTGGTGTTTAAAAAATGATTTAAACAAAAAAACCCTTGAGATCATGAATAGATAACACTGTTACATACAAAAGTGGTTTGGATTAATAAAAGAAACTGTTAAAAAAATTTCTTAACACAGCATACATGAGACAAAATGAATGATCCAGTGAATGCTCTGCTGAAGTAGATTTACAACCTGCAGATCACTGCATAATAATACCAACTTCCATTTTTTTTCCTAATAGTGCATGTTTGTATGACTCAAGTCAATCATTTATTTTAATGAAAGCCTTCTTTTCTTTCTCTTACTGTCTGAAAAGCAAGTTCAGGTTTCATATCTAGGTCGGAGTGAAGCTGGATGCAACACTTCATCAAGGCTGGTAGAGATATTCTGTAAAGCATCCATTGATTTCAAGAGCAGACATATCCAACCTATTTGAGGATCTCAGCTTTAAACTTTCCATATCTCCTTTCTTGTACTTGCAAAATTGAGATAATGTTCTCATAAATTGTTAGAACCCCAGGCAACTCCGAAACTTAAAAAAATCCTCCCCAACTCTATTATAAAAAGAGGTCCAGGAAGCACATGTGGAAGTAACTGTTGTCCTACCATATAACCTCTGGAGAGGGAAATGCCTTCACTTTCATTGACAAACGATAGGATTTTCTTCCAGCTACAGTCTCCAGCGCAGTTTTTCTTCGACGTTTCAAATTAATGAACATTTTATCTTAAACAAAATTAAAAAGTGCTTTGTATTACTTATTTTCGTCCTGTAAAAAGAGTAGTTCTACTAAAGAAAATGTCACCCCAAATAAAAATTATCTTTAATAATTTTGATGCTCCCACATGTCAACAGCAAGAATAGAGCCTAACCTCCTAGAGATCTATAAAATACAAAACAATACCACAAATATACAAGAAACTGAAATGCAGTTCCCAGGGCATGAATCTGCTTGGAGAAGATACACTGTAGCCAAATTCACATTGTGCTCCAGCCAGAAAAAAAAGCACAAGAGATAAAGTGGTCTGTGGTATGTGGGAGGCTGAACTGAGGATGATCAGATGACCTTTCCACTCCTACAGGCCAAGAATCAATGAATGTTCCAAAAGAAAATATTCTGCCAGAGAGGATTTAAGGGACCTTCACAGAAATAGCAAAGGAAAAGGCAGAAACTTTCTGTATTATTAGTAAACAGCTGTTTCATCAAACAAACAAATCTTTGTCACTTCATTGGAATAATCTCAACCTGCTGGAATTTGTTCTTTTCCAGTTGCTCTGCCTCACATCTTCAGCTCTCTGGCAAGTTGAAGGCTTTTACCAGAGGCAATAAAACACGAAATTCATACAATACATTGGAAAATATCTCTTTCCCCCCTGCCAACTGTGCAAAATAAAATATTCACAGTATAAAAAAACGTTCGAGGGTCCTTTTGATAGTTCCTATGGTGCAATATTTACTCACATGATGAACTGCATAAGGATGGTGGATATCCATTAAACAAGTTCAACATTTAATCACACTTACCACGTACATTGAAAATAATATGCACAGGAAAAATAAGTAGTTTAATTACATAAGTTAAGTTATAAAGATACAGCTCTGATTCTGCAAACCTTTATTTACACAGGCTCTTTTTAATATGGCTATCCTGTAGATGGGGCTGCTTATGTGAATGCAGGCTGACTTCAA
This sequence comes from Platysteira castanea, assembly GCA_013397175.1. Lineage (NCBI taxonomy): Eukaryota > Metazoa > Chordata > Aves > Passeriformes > Platysteira > Platysteira castanea. The sequence continues at coordinate 546,305 of VYXC01009631.1, read as the reverse complement.
CAGTCCCAACTTCTCTGTCTTTAATTTTAATCTAAAACTCAGTTTCTGACAGGTTCGGTTTATCTGTTTAAGATACAGTATGTGGGTATTATGATTCATCCTATGCTCCCAGTGCCTTATTCCAGAGCTAAATAGAGAAAATGGGCTGGAATAGTCTCTAAGAATGCCAACACAGGGTGCTTAGTCCACACTTCCAGACAGGAGAGAAAAGACACACCACTCAAAATATGTAAGAGATCAGTACTCTGACCATGAGTCATCTCTTGTAGAGGACACCCACCAGACGCTTGGTCTTTAATACTGGTGGTGCTCCAAAGATCCTGGATGGTTCTATTTGTAACAGTATATCCCAAAGAAGGTCGCTTCCTGAGGAGTCCCAATGCAAAAAAGTCCTTATTCATATACATTTGAAATAATATCAGAAATTTCCAGATTTCATAGAAGGCCCGGGTAAACCATAGGGAACTTGATTAAGGGTCCTGCTGTAAAACCATATTAATGATTTGCATTTTTTAATGGTTTACCAGCTACTAGCTCCATGTAGATTTAGGGTGTTTATTTCTTCTTTGTTTTTTCGTAGAAAGCAATGTGTAAGTACCATAGAAGAGGAAGTGGGAGTCTTCTATTAAAATTCAGCTTGTACCTTCTTTTTCCCCCCAAACTATGATTTCCGTGATTGTATCTGCTAGAACTGACTGAAGACAATGCCATCACAGAATTTAGCGGACAAAAGTGATCAAATCGAACATTAACATGTCTATTGCCAACAGTACAAAACAGAAGAAATGGCTCATGCTTTCCCTCCTGGACTGCCTCCCTCCCTCGCATCTGTTTTTCTGTCCATGATGAATGTACTACAAATTCACTCCCACCTTGTGTCATGATGTAAAACTACCACATGACTGACCTTGGTACAGGAGCATGGAGTATTCTACAAATTTGCATCACTTCTTACCATAAACAATGACTGTTGTGTTGACAGCCTTGATTGACGGGCCGCTCTTCACGTGGCAGGTGTACTGGCCTTTATCAATATCCCGCACTCTGTCCACAACAAGGATGCTGTAAAAAATGTTGGCCTCTGCATTCTTCTGGTCAAGACGCTGCATTACAGAACCTCTTTCCCTTGTCTGCAAAAGCAAGAGAAATGAACAAGAAAGAGCCTAATTAAACCAATTTTCACGATTATTAAGATTTTTATTTCACTGTACTGCCACCATGACTTAATAAAAAAATCCCAGATGCCTTTGTACAGCACAGACACACAAAAGACGTTTAACATTTCCAAAGGGTCAACAATAAAAAAATATAAGCAACATTATAGGACAATTCATCCTTGTCTTCACCCAAGTTGTCATAGCATCCCAACTAGTACTTTCCAGAAGAAGATCCTCCCTTTTGTACAGCCTGTCATATCAACATGCCCAGCTCCCCATTGCCAGTGTCCAGCACTGCTCCTATAAATCCCTGAAGCCATGGTACGAAGAGCAGCACATAGTTTGGTGCCTGGATTCAGTGCCATAGGAAGCAGACATATAGAAAAAAAGGACATTAACACAAGGAGGAGAGAATTCTGGAAATGCTACAGACGGAAAAGGGACTAGATCTGGCAAGGGAATAGCAGGGTGGAACTGAAGATAATGCGACTCTGAGGAGTTATTTCCTGCAACTCCCCCTCAAGATTTGGCCTCAAAGTTTATTTAACCCAGGACATTGTTGATGCCTTATAAACACTGAGCACCCTTCAGTTACCATCTAAATAAAAACAAAGCACAATTTCACAAGTGTGGTGCCCAGATAGGGCTTGGTAGGGCAGCAATGAGCAGTATAATATATTTGGAGCATTTCTTGTTGCTAAGTTGTTTATTTCTGAAGTGAAAAAATGCCAGGGAAAATGGCTACAGTAAGCAATAAACAATTGCATTAATCTTCCCTATATAATGCAATCATAATTTCAGCCTGTGATTAGATACAATGAGTGACATAATAAACGATCTTGACTTGAATCACCAGCATAAATCAAACTGACATGAAAGGAATGGGAGTTGTAAACCTTAAGCTAATGTCAAATTTCTTATCAGTTTTACACGGACTCCCTGGCAGTTATTCTGTAAGTGACAAATATTTATGAGGATGCTCCCAATGTGGGGGGTGGAGAAGCACATTCAAGATCATTCCTGTAGTTGTCAAAACAAGAGGATTGTTCATGTGACACTTAACAAATGAGATTTTGGCTAGCTAAATTGAAATATCTTTTCTAAACATGCTCGAATTGGGTGCCTGACTGTCTGCCAGTCTTTGAGATGAATGTGTTGAGAAGACAGCCCCACTGAAAACTTTTTTGTCACAAGAGAGAGCCCCTGCCTGGGACAGGGTAATAAATTTCTCTTGTTCCACCAGGTCGAAAATAGGCTCCCAGAGATGAAACAATTCTAACGTTGGCTTGTGATTACGCAATATAACCAGAGCACATTGTGCAAACATGTTTACTTATGAAATTAAGCATCAGAAAGAAAAAAAAGAAACCTTAAGAGACATGTCATCAAGGGTCAAAATGATGGAATGCAAACAATGGCAAGCATTCCAAAGCAGAATTCCTCCCGGGATGCTAGATGCAGCGTGATCTGTGGGAAACCTCTGATTTCTTCTTTCCAGCCACAGCACTCACCTCTCCAGGGTAAGTCCATGTCATCTGCACTCTGGTGTTCCAGGCTGCAGTGACAGTGCAGTTAATTGCTAGGCTGTCCCCCTTCAGCAGCTTGACAAGACGCGGGGTGCTTAACTGAACATCAAAAATTGTGTTGGCTGCATGTGACAAAGAGGGAGAAAAATTAGTAATGCCAGCAGGGCAGGATGTTTTCTGAGAGATGGGGAGTGGAGAATGCAACCTACTTTCTCTATGAGTTAGGTACTTTGTGCTGTACGTGTGCCCACCGATGGTTGTCTCACAGCTCAGGAGCCCGATGAATTTGTAAGTTGCCTTAGGTATCCTGAAGCCTTGCATGCTGTCCCAGATTATTGTCTTGCCATCAGGAATTAGAGTTTCTCGTGGAATCTGGAAGTGCCAAACACACGTCATAAAAACAACTCATCCTCATGTCTACCCTCTAATCAAAGTAGCCTAGTAAAAAAGGGATGAGGAAAAAAGCACCCAAAAAATGCCAATCAACATGAAAAGGATGACATTTAATGATGCGGGCTTTTCAAGTCACATTTTCATCACAAAATAGAGGAAAAACCTGGGTGAAGAATGTGAATGTTCCATTTGTTTCCAAGATTTCATTATTTATAACAGGATGTAATTTATGACACAATAGATTGACACTATCATTAGCTTCAGCACTTGGGTTGCTATTCCGTTGGCTCTTGGTTGGCAGCTGAAGTGCTCATCTCCCTGAACCTTTGCAATTAAGTATCCTGGTTTCACCACAGAGAAACAAATACCCATTTATCAATTGAGATGACAAATGGACTTAATTTGCTGTCATTTTGTGGCTTAAAGAAATTCCTGCCAGTATTCAATTCCATGCATGTCATATTTATGTTGCCAAAAAGACTTAAAAAACAAGCAAAAAAATTACTGCCATGTGGGATCAAGCACTCACTTTGTCAGCAATAAAAGTTACCTTTTACATTATGATCCTTCGCACTTTTGGCCCCATTTTAATAAGGTATCAAGAAAACCCTGAAAAAGTAAAGCCTGACATAGCCATTGAAGCTCAGACAAAACCTCTCATTTTCAGATCATGCTACTTTGTTATACCTTATTGACAGAATAAGTGCCACCATTTGGATAGCACAGAGATCAGCCACGAGTACAAAGCCTGGATGTGACTCTACTTTGATAACATCTGTTTTTATGGTAAAAATAAGATCTTTTTAAAGATGGCACAGAGCAGAGTTTAAATGAATGGTCCTAAGGAAAGATCCCTGGATCAACTAAACATGTTGTAGCCCATCACTTCCCACTGCACAGCAGTCTCACTCTGTCCCTTCATCTCCTTCTTCCCCTTTATTTGAGCGGAGGATTTATGTGTTGGGCAGCCCTTTGCTTCCTACAAGCAAAGCCAGCATGGGTGGCTGTCAGAGGCTGGGGGCAGCCTGAATGTCTGTCTCCTTCCAGTGTGGTACAGCTTCTCTCTACAACACGGCAGCCTCAATGCTGCCTGCTCAGCCGATGCGGAAAGCCACCCATGAGATCACATTCACTCATCTCATGCCATTTCTTCCAAAATAACTGAGTGCTTGATGACTCAAATGAACAATAAATACAGAGCACAAAATGATGTTATTATCTTTACAACAGCTGATAAGATGCTATAATAAGCATGCAAATCATGGGGAAGTGTGTGTACCACACACAGAAGTAAAGCCCAATACATTACAGTCTGCTGGCTACCATTCAGTGCTATCTTGGTCCCTAAGAGCTCTGTTACCATTCCTGCTCTAAACAAAACAAATTTTCCACTTTGGTTTAACTAGTTCATAGTTATGTTTTCAAGAGCTTCAATTGGATTTATCCTTTTGCTGCTTTGCTGGAAACCAAACTATTTCTGAGCATATTTCTGCATAGGCTTTCATGAAGAAAGTGAAGCCAGAGGATCAGAGCCTTCCTAGACTGGTATTTCCCAGTGAATACATTCACTGCACATTCATTACCTAATTGATTGATTACTGATTTTGTATTAGCCTTACTCCAGGAATAGAAAAGTAACCAAAACACCCTGTTTTGCAACATGTAATTTCGTGAGTTGTCTGGATACCCACTAGGCTTACTTGCCCTGGAGGCAAATCTTTACCTGCACAGTTTATTCATCTGACACCTCTCAAAGCACTAGAGCTACATATTTTTCTATCATTTTTTTGCAGCTCTGAGACTAAGAAGTTACACCCAGTCACCTGTGAAAGCATAACAACATTAAGTTACTCGAAGGAAAACTTCAGAAAACTGAGGCCTCTGGCTAGCAAAAGGCCACTGTGATGTAGCTGATCTCTGACCAAATCTCAAGGGGAAAACCCCAAGATATTGCAACAAGTCTCTTTTAGAGGGTGGAAATATCAGGACTGTGTCTCAGATGAGAACATGGGTGGTGGCTGGGTGCTCACCCTACAGCCCTTCACAGCTCTACCCTCTCTCCCTGCTTGCTTCAGTTTCTTACTGAGCTCTTCTCCATGCTGTTTGCTGCCAACCCCGCTAGTTCAGATGGCCTGTTTCCCACTCTCAGAGAACCACAGCTGTTTTGCTCTGCCCTAAACCAGCTTTCAGGCCACCAGCTAGAAACCTGGTATCATCACCATGCTAATCACTGCATGGATGGTACAGGACAGAGGATCCCAGTATCACACAATAATTTAGGTTGGAAGGTACTTCCAGAGGTCATCTGGTCCTGCCCCTACGCAGAGCACGGCCAGTGTGGTTCAAGGCTTTGTTAAAAGTTTTGGCCATTTGGTCATCACAGAGAGAACTAGAAAACCTATGAAGAAAGCCTGTGCTAGAACAGCGAGACTTCCAGTGAAGCAGCACAGAATAAATTCAGCTACAATAATGCTTGCATATGGGAATCAACAGCGAGTCAGAGACGTTCAAAGAATCAATTTGTTGTGATGGCTGCAGTAAACATGGAATTTATTGTCTACATACTAATCTGTGTGAACCCTATCACTGTGGCTTCCAGGGCATTCCTGGCCTTTTACCTTCTTGGTACTTTGTTTCAAATGAAACTTCTTTTCCGGTAAGCTGTGTCTCCTTTGCTCAATCTTCGCTGAATGTTTTTGGTACCTGGTGGCATGAACACAGTACTGCCACGTACTGCGTATGTACACATGGTCAAGAGCTATAGTCAAGCTGTAGCTCCCCACATCTCCAAAGGCAGATTGTGTTGGAAAGAGACAACTAAAAATTTAGTAAAAATGTATATTAGAGTCTTGAATTTTTGTCTTTTCTTTCATGTTTCCCCTTCCACCAACTTGGGAAGGATGAGATCACATTAATAAGAATTCAGATTGTCCAGATAAGTGATTTGCAGCATCCCTTGGGTTTTTTCCAGTTTTTATTCCTTATACTGGAGCTTATTTACTTCTATTCCCATGAATGTCATTGTTTTTATGATAGACAATCCAAAAGGATAGCAAACAGATGGATTAAATTATTGTACCAAAAGATGATACTTTCTCCATTTGTCAAGATAAGAGCAAATGAAGAGGCCAGAGAAGTGCACACTTTACTTGCAATAAACTCTATCTTATTTTAAGGATCTTGAATGAGGCTGCTAGAATCGTGTTGATAGGAATGATGGTTTCAGAGGCTCTGAATATCTATTAATCATTAGATCAAAACTGTCAATTGATTTCACAGTTCTTCATATGATAAGGAAGAGAAAAGGCCATCGGCTGCTGCAGATAAAGGTTATAGTGGGACCTGAATGCTGAATTTGAAATAGGAATTAAAAGCTTCATCCCCATTTCCCAGTCCATGTTTTATTAGCTTCTTCATTTTTGAAGCTCCCTCTCCCATGTTGTATATGATTGCCATGCTATAAAATACAGTTTGCACAGATGTTCAGCCTGAAAATGAAAACAACACAGTATCTTAAAAGGTTTGACTAGGGTAAAGATACAATTTGAGTAAAAAAATAATTTGTAGTGCTGAAGATGGATAATAAACCTTTCCCACATTGGTCCACTAAAACTAAGAAGTGGCACTGCAAAGGAACAAATGCTGCTCTTGCAGCTGTAGGGAGTCCTTCCAGAAGAGAAAGATTATTAAAAATATTTCAAATTTTTTACTTCCTGGCAATACAGAAGGCAGAACCTAATGACGCTAGAGCTGGGATTTTCTTTCCAGTTCCAGAGGACTGCATCATGGGGACACTAACTTACTCCTTTATCACTGATGGAAAACACAAAATAGTTCTTGCCATTTCTCCAGCAGGAGTATGCCTGCAGCTGTGGAATGCATTTAACACATCTCTTAATTGCCATGTGAGTAAAACCATGCTGGAATCTTCATATAAGAGTGCCATAGAAGATAAATAAAGTAAGACATGATGTAATGCATTGTAACTTTCATGCTTCAGGAAATTCTAGGATTAATTAGGGAACACATTTATTTTTCCTGGAATGCAAAACATGTAAGCAACCAATCCTTTCTTTCAAGACTTGGCTCCATCTCCTCTTTCTCCTTTTGAGAGTATTACATCTGTTTTTGATGGTGTAAAGCTGTGCCTTACACCAGAGTCCCAAGCTAGAGGCAAGGTGATAGAATAAAAAAGAGAGTAGCTGTCTCAATCGCCTCCAAATATCGGGAAAAAAAATTTTATAGTGTTTAATGAAACCTGACAGGAATTTTCTCAGCTAGAAATCTAATATGCTCACATTTCAGATGCAACACTAGAGTGCCCAAATAAATTCTCACTTTATAACAGCCCTTCTATGGAATGCTAAGTCTCACTTGCTTTCGAATCTATTGCCACACAATCTTGTGCATCTTCTTGCAGGAGAACCATGTGTGTGTTTGTGTGTGTGTGTACCTACACACAGGGGGTAACATCCTGGGTCAGATCACTTTCTTTACTTTGCGTTTTGTTCTCTTTCATGGCATTTAACAGGTGAAAACCAAGCAGCAAAATCAGTATCTCTGTTAGTAAAGCAGCACTTGATAGAATTGGTAAAATCTGTGGCTGGTGTAAAACTCTGCAGTCAAAGAATAACCCAAGACTTGTGTTGCACTGGATAAGTATACTAGATAAGTAGTGGTATTGTTTGGCAATTGCATGTTATTCTATAAGGAGACAAACCTCTTTTCCTTTTAACAGTGATGAACTTTCACTGCCACTGTGTGCATAACTCCCTTTACTTAGAAATAAATCTTCATTGCCACCTCCACCTAATTTTTAAGCAAAGGAAAGGTAACTTTTAAAAAATGCCCCATTCTCTGTCTTGATAACAGGTACTTTACTACATACATACAGTTTAGTTACAGTCCATGTAACTCTTGAGGAACCTAGGAGACAAATGTTTTCCCCAAAACATGGAAATGTCAATTTTTTGTTCTAAAACTAGGCCCACCACATCAAACTCTGCAGTTTTCCCTTAAAAGTTTCCCCACAAAGAAAAGCCATCCCTTGTCTAAGTGCACTCATTTGTCAAAGGAAGCAGCAAGATCTCTGCTGGGAGCAAGGTAGGGCAAAGGCTTGCAGAGATCCTTGTACAGCCACAGTGAGTCTCCAGGGGCTCACCGGCTGTTCCAGAGGACAGAAGAGGAAAAGGGAGGAAGGGCAGGGGAAGAGGTGGGAGGAAATCTCTTCTCCTAACAAGAAATTCCTTCCTGGGCTTAAGAAACATTTGCCAGTGAGGATTTAATAAAGTAGCATGAAAAGTTTAAATTTCTTCAGAAAATTCCCACCCTTTGTAGATTTGATGAAGCCCTTCTGTGTGACACAAAATGAAGCCTCCAGGGTTGAAATATTCCTGAACACACTGACACCCAGAAATATTGCACAAGAAAAAATAAATTGTTAAAATATTTCAAAAGCATTACAATAGCTGTAGACAAACAGAAACATCATCTACAGTAACACTTTCAGAGCATGCTTGGATAAAGGTACCTTTTTTAAAGTAACAGCAATGTTTGGTGCTGTGACTCGGCATGGAATGATCATTTCTCTTCCTACAGCCATGTTTATTATTTTAGGTATATCACTGTGCATCTCTACAAATGGATTGCTTGTATCTGCAAGAGAAAAAACATAAAGGTTAATATGTGAAATCTTAAAACATGAGATTAAGTATACTCAATTAATTTTAAGTATGAGAATTGCAACAGTACGTATGGACTTAAAAAACAAACTAGGCCTGTCCATAATGAAAACTAAACAAAGTCCTGAAATCAAGAATCTATTTACTTTTGTTTAAAGATGTTCATTGAATTATTATTAAATATTTGAAAATATATTTATCGTTCAATATCAGTATCAGTACTTTGAAATTTTCTTTAAATTTCAGGACAATTGAAGTCCATTTTTTCCATTAGAGCAACATCTCAACTGCTGAGATATGTGTTTCTTGTTTCATGACATTTGTATTTTATGATCACCAGGAAAAGTAACTATATGGGACGTGAACGGAAATTCTCTTATCAGGAACCCCCTACAGAGCACACCATCCTGCTGTCTGCAAGGAAGTTGATGGAAAAAATTCACATTGACTGCATCAGGAGAAAGAATCTACCGTGATTATCCAGTCGTATTTTCATCTCCGAGAAAACGGACTAGAGAGAGTTAATTATTCTCCTCCTTCCCACTATCACAATACCTATGTGTCTCTTTTTTATGTGACAAGGTAAATGAAAATGCCAGGAAAACATTAATTCCTCTTGACTCAATAACTAAAGCTTGGCAGAGTAATTTACCGTCCCTTGAACAATCCCTTTAACAAAGGGCATTGTCATAAATAGCTTGCGCTGGGAACAGGGAACATTGCTGCCGCTATTGTTTGGACCACTTAACAAAGAGGGGCTCAAGCCACAGGCTCTGGCTCCAAATCTTCTTTGCAGGTGTTCAGATCTGAAGTTTCAGTTTGACTCACATCACAGATAGACTACCTCCAAATTCACATAAGGTTTGGTTTTTAACTCCTAAAAAAAAGTGGAACATTCAGATCTTAATTCTGGCTTATCTACAGCTCTAATGTTTTTTCAGGCAAATCCCATTATTTTCACTCAGTCAAAAATCTTAGAAATAACAATGGAAATGTTTCTTGGATAAGAAATTATTAAAGCTAGCAAGAACCAATCCCTTATAAAACCTCAAACTGCAACCCTTGATTCAAGTGTTCTGGCCCCAAACTTCTGCATGTTCACCTATGTTGACTCAAGAAGCTCTTCAAGTAAGTTACTTTTGCCTGTCTTTCAAAAGCATAATATGCACTTTCCAGTGTCATCAAACCATTCTGCCCTTAGGATCCTCTTTTCTTACTATTTGTAATAATATTTTTGTTTGAGACATCTAACAGGAAGAAAAACAGATTCTGCTCTAATTTATAGTGGTGAGAATCCTAAGGCAGAGGATCTCAAATGCACTCCAGGATGCAGAAAAGAGTTTTCCTAAAGTCGTTTAATGAAACTGTTATACGAACTTTCTCAAATGAAAGCCACAAAGCATTATTTAATAATAGGTATTAAATGTCCACTGAGATAGCGAAAGGAACTTGTGAGTAATAGGGGATGCATGTGTAATAAAAAATGCCCTGAGGATTTGTTAGGCCAACGTTTCCTCTGCAGTATGATTCAAGGAAAGACCAAGAATGAACCTGTTTGTAGCACAGGGAAAAGAACCTTTTTTGTTTCAGGGGCTGCAGCCACAGAAGAGGTCACCTGCCCCTTAACATCACCAGACAAACCGATTTACTACTCCCCAAAGACTCGTTTGTCTTTGTCACAAAATTAAGAACTCCTGCCCGAAACCAGCAAGCTTTGCAAAGTGGTTTCCTGTACCATAATCTCCAGATCATTGTAAGTGTGAGGAAGAGTTGTTCTGGGGACTGCCGGTGCTGTCCGCAGACAGAGTATCACCACTGACTGATGCCAATATCGAGGCAGTGGGGGTTGTGCAGCTCAGACCTCGCAGGATTCCTGCCCGCCCAAAGGCAAGGACAGGAAACCAGCATAAAACATCACGTTTGGCTTTTCTTTCTTTTTCTTCTTCAGTGGAAATGCACGTTCACGCCTGGAGAAGTCAACAAAGTGCAGTATAAATGTGAACTAAGCACTCTGGTTGCCCTTGGTAGGCTGCAAAGCTCGGTCACAGCCTCTCCTGGTACACTCCCTGCCGTGTGCGCCAAGGCGTCGCCGTGCCCCCGCTATTCGCGTGCAGAGCTCCCATTGACATCACCGGGGACTTCCGCCGTGGGCCAGAGGGCAATCGATGGCCCCGAGTGCTCCAAATGTCTTCCTGCTTTTGATTAAAAGAAATACGCATCATGTTTCCTAGCACAGTTTTGTTTTCATAATGAGCATGGAGGCTTTTCCTGATTCCCTTTGATTTTATTCTCCTTCCATCTTAAAGGCCGTAATGGGATACTCTCGGTGCCTCCAGATCAGAATGTGGTGTGGGCTTTACCAGCCTGGAGCAGGCAAAGCTGAACACACAGCAGTGCCAGGTTATGCCACGCTGGCAGGGTTTGACAACAACATGGAATTCTTATGTCCCCCAGGCAATAGCTCTCCTTGGCTTTTTTTGTCTCTTTCCTTCCCATCACATCCCCAGCTATTGCCACTAGCTCCCACTACATTTCCTTTCAATTTCTTTGTGAGGGGAGCTAAATGCCTTGCTTCCCCACATAGCTGGTTGGCAGCACATCTGGCATGACTTAATCTCCCACCAGCAGTCTTTTGGGCCAGCTCCACTCAATTCTATGTTCAGAAAGCTCGAGACATGAAAGGAACATCACAGACTGACCTATCTTGAAGACCACATCCAGGTTACACGTTCAGCTTCATTGGGATTTGGAATGGAAGATCTAAGGGGGTTGACCTTATTTTTATGAATCATTGATTTGGTTTGTTGGTTTGTTTTGGTTTGTTTTCTTCAGAGCTGCCTGTGAGCGTAGCAAAATGAAAGCTGGACAGCCAGAATATTTACATATGTTAAAGGTTACTTTAAAAGTCAGTTTAGTGTATTTTTAAATTGTGCCTAGAATGAATGACTGTGTACTGGGTTGACTGTGTTCCTTATAATATCTCTCAGTTACAATCAACATGAAACCACAAAGAGCAGTCATGAAATCACAAAATCCATGAAGGTCATTTGCTATATTGTTAAGAAGCATAAATAGCAGCTTTTTACTAAGCTAGTTGGCAGCCAGATAAAAACTTGATAAGAGACTTAGAACAAGCAATATTATGTCTGGTATCAGTAACCAGTCTAGGCTATTTATGGGATTTGCACAAACAACTAAATTAGCCAACACTGAAATGCCAAATTCAGAAAAGATGTAGAGGGTTTTTCTTTCCACAAGCTTCAGCTACTGTTCTTGGGTTTGTTTTGTTTTTAATAATGTAAGCTATGTAAGTCAGAGGACTTATACATTTCCAAGAAGAAAAGTCTCTGCAGCAAAATCTAAGCTCCTTGAAGTCTCTAAAAGCTTATCTTCTGAAGTTCTTCCAAAATACCTACTTACACTTGGCTCATCATTAAGATTCTTTTCAGGCTAAAAGAAGTGAAATATTTTCATCACATCCACATAACACCCATTTCCCTCATGCATGTGAAAAGGACCACAGTCTTTAGGAAAGAATCGACATGCAGACTTCATTGAAGTTCATGGGCCAATTGCCACATTCCCTTTCCATTGTAGGGATTAAACCTCCTTAACTTTATTTATTCCAGATAAATTATTGGGGCTGTTCAGAAGTAATTCCCAAAGAATCTTGCACACCAAGAGTCACTCCAGCCTCACTTGCACATCTACAATACAGACATTTCTAACTGATCTAGGAGCCAAACCATTGGTGTTGTCCCTGGTGAGACAGGGGAATTTTGCAGTGGGATTCATCTGACCTGTTTTAGACATCTGCTTTACAACGAGATGAATCATGCCCTAGGAAATGTATCTGTTGAACCAGCTCAAATGCCTGATTTCCTTAAAGAAAAACAATCCCATTTTGTATGTCTTATTCTGGAAGAAAGGTTGTTCCCCTCTTGCCTGTTCTTACCTGTAAAATAACACTCTTCAAATATTAAGTATGTCTAAACCTTGAAAGAAAACTTGAGACAAAGTATTTCCCTCCTTTTTTTGTTTTGCTTTTTTTCACCTGGACTTATATGATTATTAATTTATTTCTAGAGCACATCCAAACAGAAAGAATTTCTACTAAAGTTGTGCAAAAATTTTTAGGCAAGATTGGTTTATTTTCCTTTGAGACTAGTTATACTATGTTACCATCAACATAGGAACAGGACACAAATGAAACACAGTTAGAAATCTTCAGGAAAAGTAGTCATATTAGCCAGGAAATCCATGCTGGAGCTATTACTATGTTCAGCAAGCAATCCCTAGAAAGGCTAATGGATATAAGGAACGCTCTTTCAGATGCATCCCTCCACTGTGATATCTCACCCTGGAAAGGTATTTGTTTCGATAGGAGCTGAGAATCTTGGTGAGGGAGAAGGACCATGGGGCGGGGTGGGTGCAGAGTGTTTGATGCTGCCAAAGGGCCCACACTCCACACAGTGTCCTGTGATACGAAGTCCATGTACACGCAATGACAAAAGCGCGGCAATTATAGGCGATTGACGTCAGCAAGTCCTAGAGGTCTCTGTTTTGTAACAGGAACCTCATTAGAAACTAAAAATGTGTCCGCATACTTGATACAGCTGCAACATAGTTTAATTCCAATGAGTTTCCTCTTCATAACCTAAGCACTATCATAGTATTGACTCCGACAGTGTAAGCCAAAACCGTACTGCTCGTATGTTAAAACTGTGCCAAAAGCAAAGACAAAAAAAAAGGCACAGGGGAGGAAGAGTTTCCCAGGCCTTAGCAGGTTCTTTTATCAGTGCATGATTTGTGAATAAGAAGAAAAAGGAAAAAGAAGGAAAATCTCCCTTACTGTTAACTCTCAGGGTGTTTTGTCTTACTTCTTTTTTTACCTGTTGAATTATTTTGACTTTGATACTTCTGATCTAAAGAGACCCTTTTGGAGAACTCTTTGGATACCCTCCATGTTCTGCAACAATACTATCTTTAGGATTACAGGAGTCAATCCATTCAAGCTAAACCTTAAACACATGTCAGTTCTGGGGCTGGATCCAGCTATCTGTCAGCAGGAGGACCTCCCAGAGAGATGCTCAGGAAGTTCTAATAGACTCAGAACCTGCAGCATACAACTTTAGAGTCTGAAAACAAGCTCAGAATCTCAGACATTTTGGGATTTCAAAGGCTTACGTTTTGAACAATTCCCCAATGATAAAGCCCTTCATTTTGGACTGCCGAGCCCAAGACATATCAAGCCAAATATATACAACTAGTAGGCACATCTGATATTCTAGGCTTTGGTGAGCACAAGTACTCTCAGGACCTGTACCTTTAACGACACAGCTCTGATTGGTCTCACCTGACTTAAAACATCTCAAAGCAAGGAATTTATTCTAAGCTTGTTCTCCAGATTTCTTGAAAATTCAGTGATGAAAAGTACATACCAGAAACTCCTTTTTGTTCTCTGTTAAGTATAGAAAGAGAATAGATGACTGACTCAGCCTAGAGGTCTGATTTTAAAACACATCTCATTCTGCAAGGAAAAGTAAGTGACCAGAAGTCATACACAGCAGGATCATGAGAAAAGACAAGGAGAGGGAGAACACTGACTAAGAAATGGGCTACTGCCCTATAGCCAAATACAGTTTTACTTTGAGAAGAATTCTGTTCTCTGTTGCAGCAAAATTAAAATTTTACTCTTGTGTATTACTAGCCGAAAGCTGTCTTCATCGCAGAAAACAGCAACACTTCATGCAAAAATCTGACTTTGATATATCAATGTAATTGAACTTACAGGCTTTTCCTCTGTCATACCATGGGAGCAACTGTTCAAAGGCAAGAAATTACGAGAGTAGAGAATTAAGAGTACTATACATTTTTGAAGAGAATGAATGAGCTCCAGCAATTGAAAAGTGCCTTGGAGATGTTGGGACAAAGCAGACAGAATGAAAAGCCCTTAGTACTGTCCTCAGGGAAATTTACATAAGATTCAGAACAGCCTGCTGATAATTTGGTGTTTCTTAAATGTCTTTATTTCATCATTATCTCTTTTCAAGCAGAAAATTCCCCATGCCTCACTGCAATGTATGCAGTGAGCATTCATTGCAAATCTTTCCTTTTTTACTATTAGGCTGTAGTTCCCTTACAAAACAAAGCTCTGAGCAGTTTTGGGTCCTAGACGATGAAGAAATTGGCAAAGAGGCTTTGCTTAATTTCAGATTTTTCCCATGGCTCGTGGGGAAATTCAGGACATCAGTTTTCTTGAGGCAAAGTTGAAGACTCTTAAGAGAATTAATTTCCCTCGCTTAATGTCTCAATTCCTGAGCTGTGTGGGGTCAAGAGTTGCCGAGACACTCTGTGCACTCACTCCCCTCTGCAACTCAGTAGTGACCTCTCCAGCTGAAAGAAGGGTGGTGTCAGGACTAGCTCCTCCAAGGCAAGTCACCAGCCTGCCTCTCCTTCAGCCCCAAAAGCAGGACTTCAGAAATGCTTCAGGTCATCCTGGGGCCTGTGGGACTTGCAATGTCCTTCTCATTGTCCTGTGTCTTGTTTTCGTCTATACCAGCTCATTTTCTGCTGTAGCATACATTCACTACTGAAACAAAGGTCTTACTGGGTTTACTGTGGTCTGTGGTCTTTGGGCTTTTTTTTTTTAATCCAGTTCATATTCAGTATCGCTCCAATTACGGAAATGAATAACATTTCTAAAACAATAAGTGATGACTTCCTGTACAAACAATATCAACTTTCCTGATTCGGATTCTGTGTTTGTAAATAGCAACTATTTGTTCTCATCTGCTGCATGCTAAGACATGGGAAACAGGCACCTTGGTCATCCACATGGAGCTAATATGGGAAATGGACTGACACAACGTCCTGCCACAGGAAACAATACGAAACTAGGAGGGACTCAAATTTCACAAATGTTTATTTCCTAAACACCCACTAATCAATGCAAAGTAAAACTGAACTCAGAAGAGATAGTCTTTTGTTGCTCCCATCTCAACTCCACTTGAGCTAGATAATTGAATCTCATGCATGTTCACAGAAACAGGGACTTATATTAAGAGACAGATAGAGAAGAGATAGATATAATGAGATAGCATGGAGGAAGAAAATACTTTTTCTAACACTACACTTATCAGAAAGGGTGAGTTTTGGTACTCAGTGTCTTATTTCTTTCCAACTTACTCAACAGTTCTTCCTGAAACTGTACAGTTCTGGAAGACTAATATACCTTTCTCCATCTTAGGGCAGAGTGACACTTTCAACAGGCATTAAATGAGCAGTTACCTTGCAGCCTCCGCCATTATCCATAGTTTTCTCTAGCTTTCAGGTGTGTTTCCTGGGACAGAATTAACACTTAAATATTAAGAAATTGGTTTTCAATTAAAATGATTCTCACATTCAGAAAATTAACATGCCAGAGAGGTCTACAGTTGCTACAGGTTTGTTCCTTAAACATTTTACTATTTTTTTGGCAATTAAGGTTAGAGCAGTCATAAAATCTAGCCATCTCTTCAACAGTGACATCAAGATTTATGACAGAATGTCTTTGAAAAACCAACAAAATCAAGACACTTAGGCATCCTTCTTTAACTGATTAGAGGGGATAGGAGGACAGGAGGTGGCAGGAACTGTCCTAAAACTATTTCTGCAATGATACATTTCTCTTCCATCACCATGTGAATTCTGCAGATAACCTTGGTTCACAGTCATCTGACTGAAGGTCCCTTTCAGATGCAGGCAAGCCACATACAACTTGGGAAGCAATGAAGTGTTAGAAAGGCTGGTTGCACCTCTCATTTGTAAACATTTAGGATCCAGAAAAATCAACTCTTTAAAAAGGTAAGAGACCAAGAGAATGCAAAGGCATCTCTTGTATGATAAATTCAGTTTATCAGAGAGGTTCTTCTCATGTGGTGAATGGATACGATTGTGGGTAGGTCTCAGATAGGGATGACATCCAAGGTGGGAGGTTCAAGAAGGCCCCGTGATAGGAAACTTGCAAAAGGCACGCAAGGAAAATTGTGCATTTTTCTAGGCTGCAGGCTGTTGGTCACTAAATAAATATCCTATTTTGGCTATTCTTCCATGGATGCATCTGTTGTTGGATTTACAGAGAAAGAAATGAAAAGAGCTGGGTGACAAAAACACTCTGCAGCATGTTTCAGATGAACGAAAGCAGGATGAACAGCATGAAATAGCCAAGAGTGCTCAGTAAAGCAACACACAATAATGGGGGGAGCTATCTTATTTTCTACCAGTGTAGTGAGAGGTCCACTTCATTCTGCTTTTTCACAGCACCAGGCTCACTCTTTATGTCACAAAATGAAAACAAAGGGTAATTCACTCTGATGTGAACTCATTAGATGCAGCGGACCCAGAATCTGGAAAACTTCCAGTTGCATGTTCTCTCTAATATGGGCTTTCAAAATCTGTGAATCCTGGAATACTACAGTAATCTATTAATTTTACTCTATAAAAATAAGGGAAAACTAAAGTATTAATTAAAACCCTAAAGTGTCTATAATTTGTTCTTTGATTGTTGTGTCTATTGAATTCAACTCTTCTCAGAAGTGTCTGATTAATACTCTGGAAGGAAACAGGATCAGAAAGAAATTTCTTTTATAGTCCAACTGACCTAATTCCAGCACTTCCCATACATTACACAATACTTGTTTGCTGAACACAGCTCTGTGTTTAATTTGATTCCATTTATTCTAGATCTTTTCAATCTGTGTGACATGGACTACAGAGGACATTTTTTAATACGACTTCATATGCAAATACTAATTTTCTGCAACATGAGGCAAGTCAACAATCCAGATAGACAGTTTTAGCATCCTTCAGCTGTCTAGGAATCACATCAAACCCAGTCATGTAGGATATGGTTTCTGATACCTATTTCACATATCCACTTGCAGCCCACTTCCACCTGGACTCCTGTTTACTCTAGGAGAGTGGTTGGATTGGGTCTTTTTTGCTTCATGTTTTTTCCTAACAGATAAAAGACTACCATTTGTATTTGCAAGTTCTGAGAAAGAGAATTTTATACATCAATTGGTAAAATTAATATTTTTCAAGGCTGAAAACATCATTCAAAACTCAGCCACATTTGAACTGCCTTACTTATCCACCTTGTTGCATTGAAGAGCAAGTGCCAAGAAGTGTTAAAAAAACTTAATCTTACCGTTAATAAATACATAGACTGTAGATTCCTTCTTCTTTTTCGCTGGACTTGTTGGGTATTTGCAGCTGTAGTTTCCAGTGTCACTTGCTTGAGTTCTGCTCAAGGTCAGACTGCTGCAGGACTGCTTCCCATTCCTTCCACAGGCATATTTAATTACTTTCAGCCTTTTGCTATCCTTGCTAAGAGTTTCAGGCAAAGACCATGAATGAACCATTTCCCCCCTGCAAATACAGATAAGGAAGCAGAAACAATTATGTTGGGCTGCAATTATATAGCTCCAGTTCCCAAGCTTTCTTTTTTATTATATCAGGCTATTTATGGGGTTCTCTTTTATCTTGTTTTCCAAAAACAACAACAGAAACAACAAAGAACTATTAAACAATTGCCATTGAAGTTCACTCCCCACCTTTCCCCACAACATAAGGTTTAATTTTTTTTCTAATTTCAGTTACAAAAAAAGGAAAGTGTCAGGTGTATGAACTCCCTGTGAAATTATCAGAATCCAACTGAGCTGGTTACCTGCAGGTGAGATTTAAAGTCTGGCCGGCTTGAACAACGTGCTGTATGCCATTTATACTCAGCTCAGGAACTTTTAGTTTTGATCCTGAACTAGATCCTAGAAAAACAAAGAAAAAAACAAAACATTAACAAAGACAAATAATTCTGCTTCCAGTCCACTCACATTTATGCTGTTATACTGGAAAGGAAAATAAAAGAAAACTGCCTGCCTCTCACACCACACACACTCTCTTCCTTTGAGCAAAGTCCTGTTGCCCCGACTCAGGAATCAAATAACCTTCCAGCAGCACTACTCCGGAAGGAAAATAGAATTGAAAGCTATCTGTCAATGACTTTGCTCTCAAACTTTTCACTGAACATAGCATGAAGAAACTTCAGGACCTCATGGCTACACATCTAACCAAGGAAGTGCGTCCCTGGGCACCATTGGCTGCATTTCCTCAGGAAACACTGCCATGGCAGCCCCTTCAATGGGAAGGGTAAAAGTCAGCCACTTCCACGGCAAGAGCCATGGACTGACTTCTAAGATACTGAAATGCCACTCAAACAGCTTGCTACAAAGCTGGAACTGGTGTGGAAGGAGTGAAAGGAGATAAAAGATCTTCCCTTCCTGACTGAAGGTCACAGCACTGTTACCTATGGTCCTTTGCCGGTTGCGGGCTTCCTATCAGTGAAGCAGTGTCAAAAGGTAGAGCTTTACAGCAAATTTTGAGAACAAGATCAAGACACCTTCCAGACCAGATTTGCTGTCTATTTGAGAAAGCAAGCGTGTTGCCGTGGTCAGACCATTCTGGCATGGGTGAAACCCTTGGTGTCAGTATAACACGAGGTGGCTTAGGACACTTGAAAACGTCCAGGTGGGCTTCACAAAGGCCACGTGGAGGCATCTTTAGGAAGACTATGAAAAAGCCCCGTGGTCAGAAAACCAGAAGAACATGAGATCTTCCCTCTCATCAGGTCAGAAGGTGATGACTGGAAAGACATCATGTTTTATCTTTGCCCCATAATAGGCTATGGCCACAAAAGCTGTCACGGCAAGCTGACAGAAGAGCATGCCTTAGAGAAGAAACAGTGCTTGATGCATCCCATTGCCCTTGCATTGGCAGCAAAATGTTCCAGAGGCTGAGAACATAACATAAAAATATTCTGAAACAGTTAAAATTTGAAAACCAGTTTTAGTCTAATTGGAACACAAGAGTAATTTGTAAAGATTTCAGTGTTGAGACAGAGCAACAGCAACTCTCAACAGCAACCCCAAACCACTTTACTCCAAGAGAAACTATTGCCAACATATGGGAGAAGCAGCATCTCGTAGTCAAGGGTAATGCACATCTTTCTGCTAGAACTCATCAAGTACAGTTTGAGCTCAGCTATTTTAAGTCCTTCCAAGAAGGGCCTGTCACAGCCAAGTATGAACAGCTGTATGCACCAAACATAGTAGAAATACATGAACCTTACTTGGCAGCTAGGTATCACCCATCAGAAACGCCTCCCTCTTTTGCTGACTAGAGAAGGAACTTTTGGACACCAGTACCTGCTGAGACGGTTGACTAAAATTTGGATATATAAACACTTCAAAGACGATGGCTGCTCCAAATTCAGGAGCTTTCTTTTTAGCCCTGTATATCTTATTTAAGCTGTGGCTCCAGTAGTTTTCCCATGTATTCTATTGTCTGTGCCTATTCAAAACAAGATTTAAAGGGTACACTTGAACATAGACATAAACTAAATTATGACTCCCTTGCACAAGCTGCAAGCAAGCACATAACAAATTTTCAGAATAAAGACATGTTCTGGACTGCACCACAAATAACAGCATGGATTTGACTGGTGAGACAGTATATGCACACAGACTTTCCCTGAGATTTGTCTAGACAAGCATATTTCTAACTAGAAATTAATATATTCTGCCAGCTGTTAAGAGGGGAGAAAACTGATGCAGCAAATCATTGAAGAAGTGATTTGTTACGTGATGTATATTGTAAACATACATTTTTCTCACCTGCCCTTTAGGGATCGCAACACTGAAGTGCTGGTTCCCTCAAAGTGCACACTGTGCTCTTACGGGATACTCTCCCATAGATACTCACAGTCTATGAGTCTTCTCATTCACTATTCTGAAACAATGCCTCTGAGGCTAATCACTGAGAAATTGAGATAAGATGTTACAACAGCCTAGGCAGCTTCTTGGAGAGCAACCCAGGCACTCTGGTTGAGAGGGTTTGTCAACATCCTCCAGCTAAACAACCTGATGGGTTTGTGAAACTCCTACATTCCCTGATTTCATTTGCATTCCTCTTGTCATCCCAGAACTGAAGGGTCAGATGCTCTCCCAATAAGGCAGCATTTATATCCAGCTTCATGAATCTTGGTTTTTACTTCAGGGGGACGCTTAACCTCATGCTTCCCTGAACTGCTCCTTATTTGAGGCTCTGGAAAAGCTGAAAGCATGCCTCAGTCTTTACAAGCAGTTCAATATGTATGAAAAAGACATCAGTGATGGTCTGCCAGAGGAAGCCATCAGGATCAAAGCCCAGCTGCTAAAGCTGCAACACTCAGCCTAGTTGCTAGAGAGCAACATGTAGGTTGCTTCCTGCGTAAAACTGGTGGGAAAGTGGAAAAATCCATGTGGGGGACAGGTGTTGACAGCAAGACAGGAGAGCGAGTCTGCGGTGCCTGGTCGTGCCTGTGATGCTGAGCGCTTGGCTTTGCTCAGCACTGGCACTGGCACCGTGCCCAGGAGCAAAGCCAGTCATGCAGCACCGTGCCCACGTCTGACCCGTGCTGAGGCCAGGAGACCAGCCCCGGGAATGTGGGCTGCTGTTGCTTTCAAAGTCTGCCAAAGCTGACGAGCAAGAAACCATCATAAATGTTACAAGGTTTTTCTCTTCATAACTTCACAGTGATATAAACAAAGATGTGAAAACCTTAAGATCTATCTTAAATGAAGCACACAAAACAAAGCAGCCTGGAAGCCTGCATGTCAGATCTGCCTCAGAGTTATTAAAATCAAAGAAAAAACATAACAAAACCATCTACCTTTTCACCCCATCTTGCAGGCAAAAAAGAAACCCAAATATACTGGATACATACTCAAGCTTTTGCCCTTTTACACATTTTACATGTATCTAAAAGACAGCACAGTATTTATAAATATTGTGTGGGGGATCTTAAGGAGTGCTTAGTGTTTGTCTAACTCTGCTCCCATTGACACAAGCCAGCATTTCATCATTGATTTCAAGTACATTTTAGACACTTAACTCCAGTAGTTAATCATATTAACATTTAAGACTTAATGTCAGTGTATTTGGCAAGAGATACAAGCCTGGTTATGTATTCATTTATTTCGTTTTTCACTGACAGAAAGCTGAAGTCTTATTTCAAGCCAATATTGTTGCTTTTACAAGTATGGGAGACAATGCTTTTACCAGCAAGATGCTATGTCTTGAAGAAAAATAGCTTTATTTGACATCCTGTCTATTCATGGGTCATTAGCTTCCTTACGTTTTTAAATGCTTCAAAACTGATGCAGAGTACAAATGCAATAGAGTTTGACGTGTTTGCCAGGAAAGAAAAAGGAAGGAGAATAGCAGGGAAATTCCTACTGTCAATATTTAGAAGCAGATTATGCCTTCTATGTACCTTCTGTGGGCATTTTACTTGACACTGTCTTTTCTGAAGGGTCATGGCTCAACAGGACACACTCACTTATCATTGTGCCTGTCACTAAGCGACCATCAGCAGCCTACCCTCACACTGACCTACATTGAGGGGTGCAACTTCTTCTCATGTGAGAACAAGAGAACTAATTAATCCTGATAACTGAGGAATCTCCTCCCATGGGGAAAGGGGTGATTTTTTTTGATGTGTTTTATTTGTTATGGAAAGCTTATTAGATATATGTGAAAGTCAGTCGACGGGGTTGTTTAATTAAAGAGAAAATGTTAATTTAGATTGCAAAAGTTAACCATTCTACGTAAAGTAAGGGAAGGACAAATATTTCTTTTAATGAAAGCAGAGAGCAATCTGTAACTTGAAGGAAAAGAAAAGCTTTCTTTAATTAATTTCTGCTCGGAAAAAAAAAAATCATCCACTTCCAAATGAAATAAATAAATATTTAAATTATCTGATAACCATAAAACCCACTGGTCACAAGTGATGAGAAAAAGATAAAATAAATTTATATGCAATATGATGTGTGTCCAGCTCTACAGACAAATGCATAACCATGCACACATGATGAACCTTCCACTGATTTCTGCTAAATTTTGATTTCTCTTGAAAAGGATAGATTTTCTAAACTCAAAATTGGGACCATGATCTGGGTTATTATTCCCATTCAGATTTTCCCAGTTTCTACTTTTAAATTTCCTTTGATACACTGAGAATTTCTGCTACCTTTGGCTAAAGAAAGGAAATCCAAAAGCTAGATTTGAGACTTATTTTTTAAAATGTACAATATTAGAAGTTATTATAAATTTCCCTGAAGTTAACAGGCTTGATGACTTTCTAACATCTTTTCCATAATTTGGGGCTGTAACTTTCTTTCAGCCACTCCAGTTATCCTTGACATATTGACTAATCTTTTTTTCACCTGCACAATGAGAGATTAAGGAGAATGATCAGTTTATCTTTGCAACTTCAGTGTGTACAAAGAACCTGACCTTCTGGGTTTAAAGTGCTGTCTGTGGGCAATAAAGTTATCCATCATGAAGTAATTGTTTCAGTCACAGTTGGATTTGCACGTTTTACTCCTTGTGAAACATAACTGAGCCTTTGAGGGTTTTACCATCAAATATCATTTCCTCCGGATTCAAACATTCAGCAAAAATGTATTTTGTAGAGGACACTCCCGCACTAGAAGGAGAGTGCACGTGATTTCTTAACAGGGTCTTCACCTCTCTGTGCTGCTTAAAACATCGGCCATTCAGTTCAAATGCAGCCCAGGACTTTACTCTTGCTTATGAGCGCTTCCCTATGGGTCATTCCACTGAAGGGAATGGGAATACTCATATGTGTACAATTAATAAGCAGTTGCAGAATCCAAACAAAATCTAAAGGAACACGGCAGTACCCAGTGGGTCGAACTTCAGTGCATCTCCAGTGAAAATGAGCTGACTCTGATCTGCAGCAGCACCTTAACCAGAACGTGGCCACTAGCTAACCTCAAGTGGAGTCTATGGCTTTACTCCATTGCGTAAGGAAATCTGAGATATGAGTAGTTTTCTTTAATTCAAAGCTATTCTTGACATTGTATTACCATCTCTTTTAAAGGTTCTTCAAGCCATCCTGTAAGTAAATATAACTAATTTTTCGATCAAACAGTTGTACCTATCCATAATAATTGCAACTACATCATTACACCAATTCACTCTATTAAAGAAAAAAATGATGCATAGAGAGAAACAAACTAATGGTCAGCTCTTAAGAGCCACTTAAAGTTTTGGTTTACTTCTGATCATATCAAGAAGTCTTGACTAAGAGGTCCTTCTACTTTAAGCAACACTGAGTTTCTCATCAGCATTAATACTTGAATTTATAAAGACAGGAGAACTTTTAGGGAGAGATGTCTTAAAATTTGTGTGGTGAATGGAAAAAAAAATTTTGTTTTCCTGTTCAGAGTGTGACTCTGCGGCCTGGTCCTGCTACAGGACTAGAGGGAGAAGGGAGGACCCTGGATAATAAAGCTTTCTACTTCTGTGAGTTCTGGTAGCTGGGAAGAACTGCTACTGGAAGGAGACACTCTTTTATCCCCATGGCATCAATAGCCCCCATCTCATCTGTCACCTGGGTTTCTGATGCTCAGGTACAGGCAAAAAAGGCAGCACAGCCTGGTTCCTGTTCCCAGGGGTAAAAGCACCCTCTGCATTGCCTGCACTTAGAAACAGTCTCCAGGAAAGACCTACAGTGCCAAACCATGAGCCACCCTGAGACTCAAAGTGGTATCTCCAGGTCTTTCAGATGCCATCTAAGTCCCCATTCTAAAGGAAACCTGACAGTCATCTAATTTCACAGCACTTCTCTGAAGTAAATCCAAACTTCACACCTGAAGCCTGCAGAGGAGAAACTAGGGCAACTTAACTGTGAGAGTGAGGAGGCATGCCTTTGTCCCAAGCTGACATTGACAGCGGTCCAGATGAGCAAACTCACCATCTGAAGCAGCAAAATGTAAAGTACTTCTACTGAAGAAGAACTTTGCAGGTCAGTTAAGAGCCATGGGGATTGACAAGTGTTAACAGATACGGGTCCTTGGACTCAGAGGTAGTTTTGTACTTGTTTCCTGGTGGTTCCTGTACAAAGAGAGGCACCACGTGCGTTGGTCCGTAGCTGGCAGACAAAAACACCCTCAGGGTAGAAGCAGCAACTCAAGCTGTATCACTCCTTAACAGAGCCACCACTTGCACCTATCTCTGTGGTGACTGAAATGTCTTGTCTTTTGCACTCAAGACCAAGAAAACTACTGGATGCTATTTACTTGCAAAGTACACATAGATGCACAAAAAACTATCAATTCATTGGTTCATCCTTTTCAGGTCCAAAAGGGACATTCCATTTATCCAGTCTGATGTTCTGCAACACATGCCAAGTGATTTCAGGATCAAATGCTTGATCAATCTCAATTATAATTAAGAATTTAAAGTACCATTAGGACATAAGAGCCAGCCAAAAAAATTGATAGGTTAATGGATGGCAAAGCAGGGCTGCTCTATGATACATATCATAGTAGAGTCTGAACAGCATAAGATTTGTAATAGTAGATTAAATGAGCTCTGAGCAGACTAAAAGCCTTGGCCATGACTCCATGCTGTGGAATTAAAAATCAGTCAGCAGGGAAAATGGATGTGCAACTGCCCAAAACAGGCCTTCATAGGCATAGAAAGGTATTTGAAAAAGCGTGTCACTTCCTTTTTAGTTCTAGATCTCAGAGCAAGTTATAATTTATTTACTCTCTGTATGCCTTTGCTGTCCCTACATTAGTGTACACACTGATATAGGATTAAATGTTATAGAGGTAAAGCAAAACACCCAGTTGCTAAAAACAGTGCAGCAGTTCTGATAACACTTCATTAACAGTTTTGAGCAGTACACACTGTCACGCCAATGTGGCCAATAGCTGCAAATGTAAACAAATATGTATTTCCCC
The DNA here is from genome assembly GCA_013397175.1 of Platysteira castanea. Taxonomy (NCBI): domain Eukaryota; kingdom Metazoa; phylum Chordata; class Aves; order Passeriformes; genus Platysteira; species Platysteira castanea. The sequence goes on along the minus strand of VYXC01009631.1, from coordinate 520,695 downwards.
AACAACTGCCAAACATTTTACCAGTATTTGCCCTAGCTAGGTCAAGTTGGTTCCATAGAAGCTTGTGGTAAAGACAGTCTATTAAAGAGCAGGGAGGGGTTGTTCATTTAAAAATTCAGATGTAGAAATTAAACAAACTGAAATCTCGGCTGAAATAAATCTCATTCCAGTTACAACCAATTGAAATTAACATTTCCCATCATACCTGGGCAACCAAGGCCATGCAGTTCAGTGTTCTGTGCCCCACAAGACCTGCTTGAAGGCACTTGCTTCATCAGCTCATCAGAAGACTGCCTTGTTTGCCCTAAACTCATCAGGGGACTTCCATGCATTAGCATAGGCACTTTAGATTATGCCAATGAAAAATAAATTTCAATATTTAACAGCCAGAGAACCTGAGAGAAAAATAATCTTGGTTTCTTATTGCATCCATCAAATTTTAATGTCTCTAGAAATATAGAATCTGAAATGAGCATCTAGCCTGATGAAAGTACTCATTTCTTCAGCTATATAAGGAGGACATATTTACAGAGAAGAAATAAAACCAGCCTTAACCCAAAACTTTTTCTTTCCCATTCAGCATATGGAATTGGAAATGGATATCCAAATCTACAGTCTGACATCTCCATCATGAACCCTTGTGGGATCATCACTCTGGTAAGCCACACACAGGAGGCAAAACATGCACATATATGTGATGTGCGTTGAGAAGAGGAATACTACAGTTGTGTCCACCTTAGTCTGGTCTTCATTCCAACAGAGTAAATGCCCAGCTTAGAAACAAAACAACAGAACAGGTCATCTGAGGCAGGTAAGAGCAGAGCTAGGCTATAGCAACACTTTCACAGCCACATTCAGCACAAATTCATGTGGCTCTCACACTCCTTCTTAATATGCCTGTCTTGGCCCCTGAATGGAGACCCTCCTCAGGCCATTCAGATGAGAACTGGTTGTGGTTCCAGCCCAGCCAGAAGGGATGCTGTGTGATCAGCCAGTGGCACTCACCTGGGAGTGTCGTTTCTCTGGTGCCTCCACACACCATTCAACCTGTGCTGCTCACTCAGTGTAGATAGCCCCATTCAGACTATGCCCGTGAGTCACCAGATCTGCTGACTGACATGTGTCAGCAACCACTGTGCCTCTGCTCTAATTCCACCGTGACAGAACCTAGCACATAATCATCACTTCAATATTCTTCAGGAAAGTTTATCCCATTAATTAGTGAGTAGAAAAGTACTGCTATGGTATAAAGAGAAAGGAAGTCCACTAAAACTGACATGAAAATAATTTAGAATTCCTAAGAATTTAGAGTAAAAGTGCACATTTTCTTGGCAAAACTAAATTTCTTTACCAATTTGACACTTAAAATTTGTAACAGATTACCTGACAGGACAAATAAAGCAATATGATTGGACTGAATTGAAAGACTTTCATAAAGACAGACAAACTGCCTACTTGCCAGTAATTTATTTGCTCAGCCAGCAACACAGGCGTGTCAGACTCATCTGGGGCTGCAGTAATCACTAAGCTGTAAGCATAGAAACAAATTAGCAACTATGTAAAAGAAAATATAAAGCAAAGTTGAAAGAGTTCCACTTTGCTGAAGGCTGCTGGTTATTATTTCCAAAGCTCCATCATTACAGCTGAATTGCCCTGTAGTGCTCCAAGACAAAAAGAAAAGCCAGGAACTGACTTTCCATCCACCCCACTTAAACCTCTAAAACAGAGCTATAAGCAAAGCCCCTGGTTTCAAAACAAGACCAAGTAAATAATGAAGCACAACAAATTAAAATAGAGAGGTGAGAAGAACAGGAACAGTCCGCACGGAGGAGTCCCTTGCAACGGCTGAGGAGCAAAAAACTCTTTGCTGCTGAATGACATCTAAAGCACCAAGTCTAAGGTAGATGCACATGCAGAAATCTTCTGGAAAGATTGCCTATAGCTCAATTACATTGGGAAATGATAATCAATAATACTTATAAATAGATTAGGATGATTGTCAATTGCAGCACTGCATGAGACAAAGAAAGGTGGGGTTTCACCCCAAACATTTTCAGTGCAACAGAACAAGAAAATTCTTTGTATTATACAATTTAATGTGATTTAATTCCACTGTGTAATATCCACTTGCATAAACATAGACAACAACTAAATTTTCGTTTCCTTGACCCTCAATCCCATGGTTTCTTATGAAATAATATTGGATTTTAGATCATATTACCAAAAAAAAAAAAAATCGCCTCTTGAGAACTTTATCAGATAACTGCTTCCTGCAAGGCTTCTTGAATCTTCCCTGAAAATCAGATTTGGACACCACTAAAGACACAACATGAAGCTAAATAGAGCCCTTGTCTGATCCAGGATGGCAACTCTCATGCTTCTGTTAACATTAGTCTATGGTGATCCTGATGAGAGGTTTTTCCACAGAGGAATGACAATGGGAACAAAAGGGGTGAATTCCTTCGTTCTGTGTCAAGGAAGACTCCCACAGGAAGGACGCTTAAGTGAGCTATGTGAAATTGTGAAATTCCTCTTATGAAGTGCCCTCGAACTCATCCCTTGTTGCTGCCCACACACTAAGCAGGGGGTCTGTTCCCAGAGCACAGGCTTCCTGAGAGAACATCTAGGAGCAGAGACATCTGCTCACAGGTCCCCAGCTCTCAAGGACCACTGTGTCCTGCCTGCTTCACCCGCTTCCAGGCATGGAGTGGAAATAATATCATGGCATCGCCACAGCATCTTCAACCCACTGAAATCCTAGAAGCAGCTGCCTTCTAGCCTCTTGCCCATCCTTCAGCTGCTCCAACAGCAAAGAGAACCAAGTTTCAAGGTCATAGCTCCAAAAGAAGGAGTGCAACTTTAAAAGGTTGTATTGCACAAGTGCTTAGTGCCACATATCAGTGACTGCTGGAAAAGCAGCCCCACCACCCAGAAAAGTCATGCCAAGAGAAATCAGTGTTAACAGCATCACTGTTAACACTGGATTATGCTCTAAGTATGTTACAGGGATGACTTAGCGTGGTGGATATGGATTTTGGTAATGAAAAATCAACTGTGATTTGAGTTTATGCTCTAAGTATGTTACAGGGATGACTTAGCGTGGTGGATATGGATTTTGGTAATGAAAAATCAACTGTGATTTGAGGGGAAAACAACAGAGAGAGTAAAATCAGGTCATCATGAACACAAACCTTTTGCTTCTGCATTAACACAAGACAAATCAAAGTCTGAGAAAGATGATTAATAAATCAACTAAATATTGCACAAGCATCTATAATGGTCTTGAATACACTGATGCTCCACAAGCTAAATCATCCTCCTCTTCATCTCTAGTCTGGCACACCTCCACTCACTGTGCCACACAAAATCACCCCAAATGCAAACATGACTTAATACAGATGATCCAGTCATCCACATTCCCTGTCCAAGTTTCTCCATATAGCTCAACGGTTCAAGACTTAAGTTTCACACAAAAGTACCTCTGAAATCTCTAGTTTAAAATCTCTTTGCCCACACTGTTTGTTTCTCAATCTGTTGGGACTTTACTTAGTTCCATTGTCAGTTTATTCTCCTGGTCACAAAGGCATGATACTATGCCACGCTTGGCTTTGGAGAGAGCACTAATGACTCCGAATAATGACTAATGACTCTAAGTGGCATTTTCACTTTTCCAACTCCTGCTTGCAGCATAGTTTTTTCTCTTAAGCATCAGGATTTATTCAGTACTGATCTCCAACCGTAGGGGAATGAAACTGAACTTCTGCATCTCAGTAAGAGAAAACTGTGTGGGCACCTTCCTGACAATCACTGGACCAATTTTAGGATAAGCAGTTCCCCATGATGCATCAAGAAGTCAGACCATTCCCAGCCGAGGATGCTTGAGAAAGGTTGCTTCCCAGTTGCAGGAATATGTGCAGTAAGGATGCATCACAAGGACAAAGAGAGAAGAGCCTGGTTCTGTCTGTGGGTAGAATTCATGCTCAAATATATACAGAAATGTTTCTCTACATTCTTACAAATATTGATAGAGGGGGAAAAAGAGACTGCTGGGGGCAGGGATGAAATCTAAAGACAAAGTATGTTGTTGGAGGGAGCACTTTGCTTCTTGAAGGTCTCACACCAATAGGAGAGATTTGTCTCCAAGAGCAGAGGTGACTGTGATTGGGCATTTCATGCAAAATCTACTCTTGCAGCAGTCTCGCTTTCCATTCCCTCTGGGGCTGCAGCAGGAAGTCCCAAAACCTGACTCTAGGGGATTCAAAGGAACAATTTTGCTGCTGAAGTCCCACCACAGCCCCTCTGGACACGGACTTCTGAAACACAGAACCTTAACCCTCATCTGCCGAGCTTCTTCCTTTCCCAATCTCAGTTGGACATGAAAACTAGCAAGTTGATAAACAGTGTGCTGGAAGTTTCCAAACCACATTAAAGTGCAAGGACTTATCAACCGTCCTGCAAATCTGGACAATTTCCTTTTGTCCTATACACCCACACAGTGTGAAGGACTACTGGTTTCAGTCTTTGAAACATCTGACAAAAAACAGCAGCTTGTTTGTTATTGTTCGGATGTAAAAAAAACCAAACCCCAACACCACCAAAAAACCTCTCAAATCTCCCCAGTGGCAAATTTTTAGGCTTCTAAACATACTGGGTGTTTCTGGATATGAAGATCTTTACTACAGCATAGGTCAAGTCCTGATTTTGTCCAGCACAAATTGTAAATCTAGAAGATGCTAGCCCAGCCCAAAGGAGTTGCTCCACCTTTATACCAGCTGTAAGAAAATGAAATCTGGCTTTGTGTGGAGCATATGAGTAAAACACCTGTCTGGTAAAACACCAGTAAACTGTGTAAATTATAGTCTTTAGCAATGTCAGAAAGTTTGGTGCTTTAATCCCATACACACATTTTTTAAAAATCTCTCCTATATAGCAGTGTCTAACTCTTCTGCTTTATGTGAATATGATTTGGAATTTTTTAGGGAGCCCCGTTTCTATGAAGGTCCAGAGGAAGTGGAAAAGCCAGTTTTTCTGAACTTTTTTAACAACTCCAGCCCTAATTCCTAATTGGACCATTCTGTCTGTGTAGTTGTTTCAGCAAGTACTCAAATCAAATTGAAACCTTAACATGAACTTCCATCTGAACAGCATTTTCAGAGAAGTCAGGCTGGTTATTGCAAGAAATTAACTTCAGCACTAATTAGATTTGACCTGGAATTTCTTCCTTCATTTTTTCCAGCTGACCATGAAATTGAAAAGTCCACTGGGGATTTTGATGTTGTAGTTCCAACTGAAATAGCTGAGATCATATAGTACTGTTCACAGATAAGACTGTAATAGAATCTACCTTCTAGCTGCTAATTGTGAGGTACTGCTTCTGTGTAGGAAGCCAGAAATACAGCTGGAAATACAGCTAAACCATCAGTTTACATTTCTGAAAACATGGCGCATAAGCCTTGATCCACGCTGCAGAGTCTGATGTTTTCAGGATTTAAACACACTCCTTCACAATCCCGAATGTTAGTGATTAAAATAATAGTAATACAAAGTTGAGGACTGGCAGATTGAACTTAATACAGTGACCACATTTTCATGTTGACCATTACATGTACAGTCACTGGCAAGCGTATGCAATACAATTTGTAGAATAAATATATAGAAGATATAAAGAAAACGTGTGTGAGTACTGTGCAAAACCCAGAAAAAAAGAATTGTTCTTTCTCAAGTTAACCAAAACATGCAAGTGCACAAGAGACCTGAAGTGCCCAACACTCACATGCCAAATGAATTTCATTTCCTTAATCTCATTTTTCAAGTGGATACTCTCAAAGCTTGTAGGCTGCATGTTGCTTTAGGGAAATTTAAATTATTAAGTAGACATACATGAGCTGCAAGACCTCCTTCTGTCACCTCCTCATGGAGGTCTTTTTAGGTTCTTTCTGAACCACTGACTGTTTCTGAGAATCTCCTCTAGAACTCTAGAATCTCAGTAAATGGAAGCTCAGCAGACACCTGAAGAGACTGAATTACAAGAGGGGACGAGTGATGAATTGAATTTCATCAAGAACACTGGAAACGGGAAGTGCTGGGCAGCCTGAGTAAGAGCTGTAGGTAAATAAGCAGTGAAGGAGGGTGAAGTGGGAGGAAAAGCACAGAGAGATTTATGGTACAAAACACCCCGCCACATCAACAATAACTTTGAAACTCTCCATGCAAACGCAACTATGGAGAGTTTTGCCAGTGACCCAGAAGAAACATGATCAACCTATTTGAGATGTCCAAACAAAGCTGAGCAAGAATGATTTTCTAGAAAACAAACCAAAAAAAGCAACAAAACAAATGAGTCTGAAAAAATTCAAATTCTGATTTGAGCACAATCTCTTGTACATGGGTGGGATGTGAATTTAGAGCAAAACGGTTGTAAGGGCACTCAGCCAAACTACGGAGAAGCAACTTTCCAATGCCTACAGCACCTGAGCCGACCATCGGGATGGGATGTTTGTCCCCAGCATCCAGAGCCCCAGGCTGTCTCCCAAGAAAGCCAAGCTTTTCCCACTGGGATTGGTCTAAGGTGCACATGAACAGGAAGGTGCAACAGGGTGTTTCTCACAGCCCCTGGCTCACAGAGTCCATTCTCTCCCTGGGCAGTGGGTTTGCCATGATCTGCACAATGGAAAACCTTTCCGACAGGAAAGAGGAAGCCAGTCCCCTAGCGTAGCTGGTCACTGCAGGAGCCCATGCGGGAGCAGGACGCCGAAGTTCAAACTCAAGCTGTGAAGGAAGCCTGGCAAGGATCTGAACCCACATTTCCTGTATCCAGGGTGAGCGTCCCATGCCTGTGCCTATTTCATCCTGAGTATAAGAACCTCCTAGGCGGAGACAAATAATGTGGGGAAATTAGCACTTTCCCGGGACAAGAAAGAGGAAAAAAAAGTAGAAGAATACCTATATATCTGTATCAAAGCTGATGAATCAGCACTTCCCGAGCAGGAAAACGTCTCGTCGGAGCGGCCCCGCCAGCTCTCCTCCCGGGCAGCCACAAGCAGTGGGACCACTCCCGTGGGCTCAGCGGCGCGGAGCAGACCGAGCCCCCGGCCACTTTCGAGGGGCAGCGTGGCCGGGAGGGCGCGTCGCTAACCGCAGGAACGCTGTCCCGCAGGGAGCTCGGCTTTTCGCTTCCCCGCCCGGGGTCTGTTCCCGCTGCTCGCCGGCCGCCAGCCCCTTTCTGCCGAGTGCCGTCCCCGCGGGAGCGGCCCGCGGCCGTGCGCGCTGCCCCGGGGCGGGACACGGGGAGCCCGTGCGCGGACAGGCTGCGGAGCCCCCGATCCGCCCCTCTCCGCGGGGCATCCCCGCAGCTCAGCCGCCCTGCGGGGCGATGACCCCACGCGGGATCGGCCTTTGCCAGGCCACCACGCATCCCTGCTCCCAGGTGACCAGCCATGCAACGCTAGGACGCACTGCCCACCACGGCGCTCCGGTCCATGGGGACTGGCTCTTGGCTCAAAGTAAAATAAAACTCAGTTAAGAACATCAAATCTACAAGGATCCATCCCGGTACACGCAGCATTGTGGGATGCAGGTACCGGAGAGCAGCTCCATCCCACTCTCCAGTAAGACCGCGCGGCCACCGCCGCAGGCATCGCCACCGGTGCCCACCTTCACCTGCTCGGGTGGGAGGCAGCAGGACCTGGATTTTTGCGAAGAAAAGGTACACCTTTGCCGCTTCACGGGCAGAGCTAAGACACTTGAAAACGAGGTACGGAAGAAAGAAACCTGCCCTGCAGCCAAGACATGCTCTCTTTCCGTGATTCACCGGTTAGGACAACTCTCGATGATGCACGGCGGTCCCCTCGGCCCAGGAGAGACTCGCCTTCACGCCACCACTGCCTTGCCTGGAGGAGGAGAGGCACCGCGGCTCCGCACCCCCGGACCCTCCGGGGAGCTGCTCCCGGGGCACGCCGACGGGGATCCGGAGGATAACGACCCCTCAGGGATGCGGCGTTTCGCCGCTCCCTGGAAAGCAGGCATCACTTCCCCGGCCCTGTCCAGAGGAGAGGGGAGAAGGGGTGGCAGGTGCCCGCCGGCTCCAGCCGACAAGCGGGGTGCGGCAGGACCGGTCGGGGGAGCGGGAGGCGCAGCCGACGAGGCGCATCATTGCTGCCCGTGTCGGAGAGCTCGGCGCTGAACAGGGTCTGACTGGAGCAGAGCTTCCCGGCGGTCCCTTACCTGCGAGCAGGAGGGCGGCTCCCAGCAGCACGGTCCCTGAGAGCAGCTGGCGGGGCATGGTCCTGCCTGCGGGAACTCAGGGCGTTTTCCCTGCCGACAGCGGCGAGGCAGGGGCAGAGGCCCCGGCTGGGCTCCGACAGGCTCTCCTTGGTCCCGGGCTCTTCCCGCGGTGGCGGAGATAATGGTACGGTGCGACGCGGAATCCGCATCCNCCCAGGGAGCCCGGCCGTGCCGTCCCGCCGGAGCCCGGCGCTGGGCTGCTTCCAGCCGCCGCGGCCGCAGCGCTGCCGGGGCGGGCAGCGGGAGTGGTCGCTCGCACGTCGCCGAGCTGCCCTGGGGAGGGCTTGCAGCGGACTTGCGATTCCTGGACCAAATGCTGAGTGGTGGGGTCCCGGTCCCGCGGAGCCCCTCTCCGGCTCCGCAGGAAAGCCTCGTCTCGTCACCGGCTGCTGAGCCGGGTGCGAGTTCGGGCCGGGGCCATTTACAGGCGTTCCCTGGCTGCCGGGCGCGATGCTCGGAGCGCCCAAAAGCGCTGCCCGTTCCCCGGGGGCCCGAGGCTCCGTTCTCCGCCTTCCCTGGGGAGGGGGAGCCGCGGGGTAGACCGCCCTGTGCGAGGCCTGACCCAGACCAGCACTGATCCCCAGCCAGGAGCACTGAGAGCGCTCAGAGCAGGGAAGCCAGGAAGGGGCAGCACTGGCTAAAGATGCTTAGGGAGACTGCCCTGCCAGCTCTCCTGCTGGCCTTCGCTGATCCTATAACATCCAGGGCAGCGCTGGAAATATATTTCTTCCCTCCTATGCACATACTTCACGTTTCACATGCATGTTTTATTTTGTGAAAGATGAGCAGAGAGCCCATGACAGCAAAACTCAAGCCCCGTGTTACCACTTTTTCCCTGTCTAGCCAGAGAAAGGCTGTTGCATGAGCCAGGTCTTCAGTTTGACCCTGTATGGCCCTTCCTATATTTTTATGCTATGAAATAAGTCACAAGAGTGTCTGCATGGGGCAGGTAAATGTGATCATCCCCCTTCTACAGAGAAGGAAGCGGAGGCGCGGAGAGAGGTTAAGCAGCTAGTCTAAGGTCATAGGAAGCTGGTGACAGGAGACACAAATAGAACTCAGACCTCCTGTGTCCCACCAGACCATCCTGTGCAAGACAAAAAAAAAAGAAGTTGATGTTGTTTTTAACTTGAGAACTGTTTAGTTTTAAAGTTTAAAGTCTGTGAGAATATTTCCTGCACGCGTCTGTTCAACTCCTATTCATAAATTACACCGTAAGCTACAAATTTAAGTCTGCATTTTCCAATCTTCCTGCCCCCAGCTGAGACCTTGAAAATAAAATAGCTATGGATACCTTCCCCCTCATCTGCTCACACCATGAGGGGAAGAACCCAGAGGTTTCTTTCCCGAAGAGGATGACTCACATGAAGTCACCTCCTCCACTGGAGAGGACAGCAGCTGGGAAAACAGTCAGCCAGAGAGGACAGACCAACAAGAACTAGGACACTGGGCATCCTGACAGCTTAGACCCCCTAGGAGCAAGGTCCCCTATGGAAGGACCTCAGGGAACAGTTTGTGCCTGCCTTTGGCCAATCCCGTGCTGAGTATGTGCTGAATCTGAGATGATGCAGATCCCATCACAAGCTCAGCAGCCGTGCCACACCAGTTCCTCCCCATCCTCGTCACACCCCTACATCACAGCTGCATTCAGTCACGGCCCTCCGAAGACCACATTTCCTTGGCAAGACATAGCTTCTTCCTTCTCCAACAGATGTCATCAACTCCTGATCGACTCAAGTAGTTGAAGACTAAGGAGGCCAAACTGAAGATCTGCTCCTAATCTCTTCTCACTCTTTTATATGTTAAGGTCAGGGAGAGATGAGAGGTGGAGCTTGTAGACTGAAAAGACCATGCTAGTGAGATATGGGGAAGAAAGAAGAAGCAGATATTCCCATAAAGCAGAATGAAGATACAGTAGGAAGCTTGTGCCTGCAAGTGGATGAAACAGTCCAAACACCTAAGCTGAAACATCTGGGCAGATGGACAATGTGCGTGTGAAGGGGAGGGTGGCGTGGAATGTACTTGATTTTTTTTGTGTGTACTACTACCATACAATTTGCAACACCTAGTAGGGTGAAAACTACCTTTGAAGAGTAGTTTAGGTGCTGTGGCTGGACAAACACTAAGGAGAGAGTAATAGATCTGTCCCAGGCAAAAGTTTATCCTGCAGGCAATATGATCTCTTCGTACCAGAATTTTAGGCCTTGTTTTGATCCTAAGTAGTGGGCAGCATATGGGAGGACAAATTAATCATTGGAATTCAACTATTACTCACTGAGACAAACAGCTCCAGTACAAGCACATCTCACAGCAGAGCATGGGATTGTGGAGAATAGGGAGAGTTTCTAGAGCTGGGGAAACCCAAGAGAGGCCCACATGGAACCAGCAGCTTGCACAAGAGAGGCTGACTCAGCATGGGACAGAGCCAGGAGTGACAGCGCTGCCCCCACTCTCTCATAGGGAGCCCCTGGGGAGCACGAGCATGTATCTGGAGAAGTCCCACTAAACTGGAAGCTGGCAAATGTCCTGGGCTTCAAGAAGGGCAAGAAGGATGACCCTGATAACTACAGGTCTGTCAGGTTTTGCTGGAGAGCAGCGCCACAGGAAAGGTCAATGGCAAGTTGAATATAAGTCTGCAGTATGGCTCATATTAGTGACTTGTATCAGTGAGTCCTGGCAGCCAGGAGGCCAAACATATCCTAGGCGGGTGTCAGCATTGCCAGCTGGGCAAGGGAGGGGATTGTCCAGCTCTGCTCTGCACTGAGGCTGCCTCACCTCGAGTGCTAATGGCAGTTTTGGGTGACACAATATAAGAAGGACATCAAACCATTACAGTACATCCAGAGGAATGGGACAAAGAAGGTGAATGGCCTCAAGAGCAAGACTTAGGAGGAGCAGCTTAAGTGACTTTTTTCTTCAGCCTAGAGAAGAGAAGAATGAGGGGAGACTTCATACTTCATGCTTCATACATAGCTTAAGATGAAGAGGAGGGGCAGGAGCTTAGATCTTCTTTCTGGTGACCAGTAATAGGCCCGATGGGAATGTCATGGGAGGTTTAGGTTGGATAGTCAGAAAAAGTTCTTCACCCAGAGGGTGGCTGGGCACTGAAACCGCTTCCTTACGCCACCAAGCCTGACAGAGCTCAAGAAGTGCTTGCACAATGCTCTCAGGCACACAGTGTGATCCTTGGGATGTCCTGTGCAGGGGCAGGAGTTGGGCTGCATGATTCTTGTGGGTCCCTTCCAACTCAGGATAGTCTATGATTTTATGTTTCTGTGAATAACAGATACGTAAGAGTTATGTTCCCTTCAGCTCTGAAATGTGGGAATTTTCATTTTTCTAGCATTTGTTAAAAATACTACCACTAAATACTAGAAAGGAAATCAGCCAAATTTAGCAGCTGAAAGTAAGCCCTCTGAAACATATCAGGCAAACATTTTGCAAGACTGATCATCTGCTCAATCTTCAGCACTACAGAAGCTGAAAAAGTGAAAGAGGAAACAGCCTTCACAGTAGACAACATTTGTTTTCAGTGTTCACTTGCAGCCCAGCAGTACCTTGTATTGTTGAATTTTACTCTGCTCTGAAGGAAGATCAGAGTAAGGCTTTTGCTTGAACAACCCACATATCTGACGCTAAAATTATCAAATTGTCAGGCAGCAAAAGCACCAACTCTCCAATTTGCATCCCTTGCCCCTCCCTGGCCAACACGACTCATTGGAACAACAGAGAGAATGATCAGGAAACCCGACTGAGAAGGTGGGTAATCAAGGCACTCAGACCTTAGGTCCACGTTGAGCAGCAGACTACCAAGACAAAGGAACAGAGACATCACCTTGAGCACATCGGACTTTTCATAGCTGAATACTCAGCCAGGGCATTGCCTCTGGTCTGCTCTCTGTCTCTTGCATGTCTGGCTTCAGGAGTTAGATGGAATGGCAAGTCCCCTATGGATATGACTTAGTAAAGTCACTGGGTCACATTCTGAGGTTGTGGTTTTTACTCCCCAGTGGAAACAGGGCACTTTGAATATCCTTGGTTGAGGCTTTAGCCAAATCTTCTGGGAGGAATTGCTCGGACAGTTCCTGTGGACCTGGCAAAAATAAAAAGCCCAGAAAAATCTCACTCACACTGGAAGCTGATACCCTCCCAACATGACCTGACTCCTTCTAGTCACAGAAAAACTCATTAATTGCACCCGTGCTCAGAATAGTTCCTTGTGGCACTGATTCCAGTGTTCAGAGCATTACACAAAAGGCCGCCATCAGCACCTGCAATAGCAGGTGCCTGCGCATAGATGAAGACTGCGTGGGTCAGAGTTACAGCTGAGGGATCATATGATGTCTGTCGTACTCACAGTGGAGAGGTAGATACCTCACAGGAACAGATTAGACTGTCTTTGAGATGGTCCCAAGCTCTTGTTGTTGGGAGAGAAGGAAAGATGTTAAAACAGAGCAGACTGGATCTCCCTTTGCAGATCTTCTGCAGAATCTGCATCTGCCAGCTTCATTTAAGATGACTGGGTGCTTCCAGACTTGAAAATTTAATCAAAGCAATATTTCAACTGATCACCTGAAAACATTATTATTTTTGCAGAACCAGTGTGAAAAGTTCCAACGCTCCTTGTCTACTATCCTCCATCCCCATAGTCCCTTGTCAGTTCCACTGGCATAGCCGTTTATGAGTCTTAGAATTATTTCTGGGGTTCAATTCAAAACAGTTTGGTGAAATAATCCAGGGTGCAACTTGCATGCTTTCTATGGAGAGTCACTTATAACCCAGGTCTGTACTATTTTATTGATACAGCACATCCATACAATGGGAGATGCAGTGAACTGTGAGAACCAGAGGAGTATTGGCACTTCCTGCACTGATCTAGCTACTGGGGAGACTAACCTGGAGCAAGATCTGAAGTGAGATGGACTGGGTCTGCTCTACCCAAGACCTTCCTCCAATTCTCTTTTCCTCTCTCTTTTCAATAAGGTGTTTAAAATCACCATCATTTTGACATCCTCTGGCAGGAACAGAGTTCAGGAAGCACACAATCAAGTAAATCCCACTTACCATCATCATTACCCCTCGTTTTCTCAAGGACTGTGAGAAGCAAAAGCTGAGACCTCTTCTCTGTACTACAGTGTTTACTGGGACAGCTACTCATACCTGCTCCCTGGACACATGCACAGGTAAATGTATGCAGAAACATAAACTACAGCTGTGGTGGTGCTTTCCCTCAGCAAGGCTGAGCTTCACTTTATGTTGTATAGACTCTTGACTCTGTACCCAGTCAGTGTTCACCTGCATCAAAATTAGGTTCATTCCTGAGGGCAGCCAAAGCAGGCAGCTGTCTAACCATAATAAGAAGGTAGAGGCAACGGGAGCATGTAATTTGATGCTGCTCATTTTTTCATTATAATTAGTTAACTGGCACGAGCAATTAATTAGGTTACCTGGCATTTTATTGGAAGTTTGGAATACTTTGGCCTGGAGAGTATCCCCTTCCAGAATTTGCAGTGGCTGGAGCTCAGCTGGTCCAGTACAAGGTCACTGCCTTCACTGGCGGTAGGTGATGGGGAGAAAGCCAGAGGAGAGAGTCTGCCCCTCCTGTTCCTTGGGAACTGCTTTGAAACTGAAGCCATACCACTGACCCCTGCTTAGGCTGCACCACAGCTCACACAGGTACATCTGTGCCCAGACTCGTACCACCACTGTGGCCCTACTGGGCAATCACCAGACAGGGTCTGACCGTGATCACTGTCTCTGGACCTGATCCTGACCCAAACTTGACATTCCACGTTCTGGCTCCTTGCTGGTGTGGCAACTGCTCTCACCTGCCGGTTTACTGACCTTGGCTCACTTGAGAATCAGTTGGCCCTCACTGGTCTCTGGCACATCCAACACTGGTTCTGCCCACATCTCCTCTTCCGGTCAGGACCATACAGCAGAATGCCAGTGATTTCAACCCCCTACTAGAAGCAAATTCTACTACAATGCACATTTTCTTACAAAATACTACACAATTGGTTTTATACGTGCATTCAGCAATATTTTACTGAACAGGGAAAAAAAAGAGTGGAAAAATATTTTCTTTGTCCCTGAAAAACACAAGTACAATAGAATAATGCTAGTACGCATTTCCACTATGTGCTGGACCCCACTCACATGCACTCACACCTGCATCAATATGGGAATGACCTACTTTCAGCATAGCAGGGTTAGTGTGGTGGTGACATAGTGCTCTTGCCTTCATCTCCCAGGCATCTGAAATTCAGTTCCCAACCATTTCTCCTTCTCTTTATCCAGGAGGATATATATATGCCTTTCCTGGAGGCATAAGTACATGAATGTACCAGGATAAGTGTTTAGAAAGAGTCAAAACCACATGAAAGGATTGACTGCATATCCTCCCTGTGGAACGGGGCCAAGGTCACTGCCTTTCAGTGGGAAAGACAACCAGAAGGTCAGCAAAAGAACCACAAAACCAAACCAAAACACGTCAAAAAGGGAAAACTACCCAAGAAAATACTGGGCCATGAAAAGAAAACCAAACTTACAATGGAGAGCTCTTTTCCTTTTACCACCCCAAGCACTAAGCCCCAGAGGTTTAGTATTTCCCTCACCATAACACAAACCAGGCCTCCATGCTGGGAGCCCACGCAGCTGCTGCTCACAGAGAAGCTGGTGACTCAGTGATGTGCACAAATGCCTATGCCTTGATTGTTCTGGAACAAGTACAGATGTGAACAAAAGCAAACAGTTATCTGGCCACAGAAAGGGTGTTCACAGGAGTGTCTTGGGAGCTGTACTGGGAAATGTGGGATGCATATAGCACTGTCAAGGTCCTGCAACACCAGAGTAATGCATATGGTTACACCACATGTGCCCCAAAGCAGGATCAGTGTACTCCCTGCCCCATGTGGTGGTTCACTCACACAACTGCAAGGAAAGGTATTTCAGGAGACAGGATTCGGGACACAAGTTTGGAGCTCTGGGTCCAGGGCTAAACTGGGCTAAATCAGCAGCAATGCAAGTCTACTGGACAGGTGCAAAGAAAGGAGACCCACTGCAATATTTGCCCAGAACCTCACATAGCTGTCTCAGGCTGCAATGTTTGCCCAAAACCATGTCAGAGATGTCTCCAGCTCCATCTGCAAGTAGCAAGGATGATATTGTACAGAGGAGGACTAAGGAGAGCTCCACTGGTCCAGTGGGAGTAAAAGCTTCCTCCAAAACTGTAACTGAGATTTTCAAGACAACAGTTTTAAGATAGCTCTTTTCCACAGAACACTTCCTTGAAAATAAGCAAAAAAGATTATGAAGTGTTAAAAAAATTAAACTAGCTGACAGGAATAGTTAATAGTTTCACTTCTAGTGCCATGAGAAACTCATGGTGACGTGGGCGGTCATTACTTCAGTGATGCAAGAGTGTCATTTCCATCCTATGAAACGAGTATTGCTGCTTCCTTCGGTGCAGGAAAACCTTAACTGGCAGATCAGCAAGAATCGGGGATGCAGAAAAGGGTTGCCTGCTGACTCAACAAGCCTCAGAGCTGCCCAACTGGTGCTTACAAATCTCATCTGGAAGTGCTCTCTTGTCACTAGGCCCAGCACACAGAATCCATCACAGGTCTAGGAGGGAGAATGATCTGTGCAAAAGCTAACTTCAAATGTACCAGGACCTACTGATACGGTTCATGTGTGTCCTTACCTTGCAAAGATACCAGGTCATTCCCTGAATCTAAGTTTTACCTTGTTGTTGGCAAAAAAGGGGGAAGACAAAAAGAGTAGACCAGAAGATTTTGGTGACAGTTCTCTTGAGATCGTCGGAGTTTGCACTGACTTCTCCTCAGTCCCAAGAGCGGGCAGAGGGAAGATGGAGAAGCCAGAACTGGGCTGCAGTCACTGAATCCAAACCTGCTTATGCCTGAACACCACAAGGCAGCGAAGACAACATCATTTGAGGAACAATTATGGAATGTGTATTACATTTTACGCACATACAGTCTTTTTGCAGTCAAATTTGCCACAGAGATCTATGTCTATACAGGGCTATGTATTTTTTAACTCTATAATCTCTCCTGGGAGAACAGGATTCGAAAGACATTCAAATGTTTTATTAACAAGTGTGTGGCTTTCCTGAGACAACCATTGTGCAAGGGCTAACATCTTTAGAAGAAACCGGTTAAAACCTATTTTGTGGAATCGGACTTTACGGGTTCCATGAGCTGTCAAAGGGCAGAGCTCTCNCTCGGGTCTCCCCCTGCGCCGGGGAGGATGCGGAGAAGAGGCTGCTGCCGCTTCCCTTCCCGAGAGCCTGCGAGCCGAATTTCCCGGGGTGTGTACGGTCAGCAATAAAAAGAGAAACGCGCGGTCCAAGTTAATTTTCCACCCCCGAAAGGAAATGCTGCTTCCTGTATTATGCAAGGCTGGTGCCAACAACACTGACACAGGAGTCTATTGTCCTTTTCACAAAGCCGTGGTGGGGAAGGGCGCCNTTCGAAAGACATTCAAATGTTTTATTAACAAGTGTGTGGCTTTCCTGAGACAACCATTGTGCAAGGGCTAACATCTTTAGAAGAAACCGGTTAAAACCTATTTTGTGGAATCGGACTTTACGGGTTCCATGAGCTGTCAAAGGGCAGAGCTCTCAGTTTGTTTTTTTTTAACTCTCACAACTGGAAACAGACCCTTTTGTATGTGTGTGGGGGGTTTTTGTTGGGTTTTTTCCTAAGGAGATAAGCAGGCTGCGCTGTCACTCACAGAACAGGAGAGGCTGTGCGTCGCCATGCCCCCTTCAGCCCAAGGCAGGCGCAGGGACAGGGGGAGCTCCGGGGCGCTGCGCGGGGAGGGAGCGGCGGCGGGCGTGTGCCAGCGGCACNGAGTCCTTTTGCAACAGCAAGGAGCTTTTGATCTTGGGGAGGTGGGTGGGGGTGAGAGGGTTGTGGAGAGAAAAGCGGTTGCGGGCTGGGAGCTGGGAGGGATGCGGCGGCGGAGCTGGGTACCGGGATGTCCCTCACCGTTCCTTCATCCCCGCTCAGGAGGCCAGGATGCGCAAAAGTGCCTGCAAATGTCTTTCCTCTTCCATGCAAAGCGATCACACGGCTTCGGCCCCGCTTCCGATGCGTGCAAGCCGGAACAAAGACACCAGGGATTAGGAGGCTCTTCCTCCTTCTCCTCCCCCTCACTTAACCCCGGTCTAATGTAGATTACAAAGCCTCGATCACCGGGAATGAGCAAATGCCTTCCCCGTCAGTGCTGGGGCTGCCCCCGCTCCCCGCGGCCGGCGCTGGCCTCGGGGACGCGGCTGCACGGCGGTACCGGCGCTCCCGGGCGGGAGCCGGGCGGTGCCGGCGCCTCCCGTTACGGTCGCCCGGGGAGCCGGGGGCTACCAGCCCGCACAGCTCCGAGGGGTGTGGATGCCCTGAATCCCCTTCGCGGACGGGCGCGCTCCCCGCGGGCTCCGTCTCCTCACTGACCCGGACACAGGGTACACAGTGCTCACGCCAGCTTCAAGTCCCAGCAGTTTCTTAGCAGGAAAAGCTAAGTAACATCTGAGGAAGAGCCGCAGTGTTTCCAAAAGCAGTTTGGGACATATGCTTTCCTGTCACAGGCTTTAAAAATATCGTGGCTTGCTTTCCCTTAAATAAGTAATAAAGAGATTTTATTCCTACTCTGGAAGGATCATGTCAGTCCAAAAGAGGGGGTACATAGAATCTTTCGGATATACGGATAGATTCAACGTTGCTGATGCTATTGCTTGTTAAACAATTCTTAAAGGGTTAATCTCTCCTTAAGAGAGGATTTGAAAGAACAATTCTTATTCCTAAAATAGTTCTTATAAACTTTCTTATTAGCTCTTATTAAAGGCGAGTTCCTGCTTTTCTTAATGGGATACAAAACCCATTTCCAAGGGAAGTCTATGTCCAGTAAGAGCAGCAGGGTCAGTCTCTTGCTTTGAGTGCTTTCTGGCATCTGGCTGCCCGCAGGATGGAATCACTTTAGCCGACTAATGACTGACAGTGGCTCATGATGAGGAAATGCAAATCATTTTCTTTAAATGTGCCTGCTTGCAATCAAAAAGAAAACATAATGTTCCTCTTCACACATGTAGATAGGCTGAGTTAAAGGAATTTTAGGGAAAGAGACTATGAGGAACCTTCAATAATGATTTAGAAACTTTTCTAAACAAAAACAGAATGGGATTTCCTATGCTCAAAGACCAGAGTCCTAAAAAAAAAAAAAAAAAAAAAA
>VYXC01009631.1:475606-502134 GCA_013397175.1 Platysteira castanea | reverse complement strand
AAAACAACAAAAACCAAAAAACCCCAAACAACCTAAATGTTGCCCATTTTTTGTGTCTCCTTCGTTGTGAAAGCATAACAGAAAAAAAAATCCCAGCGTAAACCAGATCATCCGGGTTTCCAGTAGCTTGCAAGGTGCTCACTGCTGAGTAGAGCTGGTTGTGAAAGGTGCCGAATGTCACTGGTGGCCTTGCAACCCTCCGGCTGCATTCACACACTCCCTCGCCCCCCTCCACAGAGACACAGGTTTGGGTTTTGTTACAGTTTGCAACACCGTGCCCAACTCTGGTCCGCGGTCCTTAACTCCCGTCTAACCCCAGACAGTCATTTTTAAGGCAGTCAACATGCCAGGTCTCCCTGCTCCTTCCAGGCTTTCTATAAAGGCCAGGAATGCCGCAGGCAGGAAAAGCTATGCTCGTTCTGTCGGTGGCAGTGCCTGCCCTTCCCCCAGCCCTTAGATGTAGGCAATTCAAGTTTATCTCCCACCAACTCTGCAATAGACTTCTGTTATCTGGAAAAAAGCCCCAGAGGCACAAATCCTTAAAGGCATTGAAGTGCCTAACTCCCATCAGAATGAGGGATGTAGTTGTCTAAATACCGCTGATAATCTACAAAGTTGCTCACGATTTGTGTAACAGAGATCACGTAAGTATCCACAGTCTGACACAGGCAAAGCGCTAAACCTTCCTTTATTATTGCTGCTGCTGTCGCTACTGCTGTTATTCAACATCTGCATACTCACAAGTCCAAGTTGGGATTTAGGAGTCCACTGGGAGAAGTACCATAAGGAGAAAAGTTTCTGCTTACGAGATTCACAGCCAAGAAATAGCTGGAGAAACAGCAAGTACGTCTGACGCAGAAGCGGGGAGAATGCCATGAGCACAAGAGCACGCTACTACACCAACCACTTTCTGCTTTCAAGGGGTTTTCAGGCTTGACCAAAGAAGTAAATTTGTATTGTTAAAAGTAGGTCACTCCTGCCCCTCTGGTGATGGCTAGTCACTGAGCATCAGACAATGCCTACGGTAACATCTGTCACCATCCCATGGAAAAAAAGTTAGCTGCCTGCTAACATCTGTCACCAAGCCATGGAAAAACAAGCTAGCCCCCTGCATGGGTCTCTGTTGGGAGCGGGTTGGAAATGGGAGGGATCCTTTCCTTGCACTCACCCATGTCTGTCTGTGTAGGACCTCCTCGTGGCAAAACACAAAGCGTGCTTGTGATTTCAGAACCTTGGGAAATGGCTAGTCATCGGCTTTACACTGGACTCAGCCAGCAATGAAGTTAAGATGTCCATCATTTTTGAGAGATGAATGAGGCTTATTAAGAGGGGAAATAGGCACAGCCCTAAGGGATAGGACATGAACACCTAAAAATAAACACTTTGTATTTCCTGTTCCATAAAAGCTATTGTTGAATATTGTTGAAAATTTTGTAATTGTGAAACAGAAAAAGGTAAATATTACCAAAAGGTAATCTCCCCTCTATCTGTAATTTCTCAGAACAGTACAAGCCTTTTAAAAATTTCAGAGTGTTTGAAATTATCATTGCATCCAGATGGAGGCAAATCCATAACTGTTCATTATTAATATGACTCAAAAAAAAGCGCTGCTGTTAGTAACATTTCTAATTCAAACACTTCGAAGTATGATTCAGCTGAAGGTGTCAGTTTGACTGCTTTGTGAAGGGTAAATGCAAGAAGTTCACATTAAAATGAAATGATGCCTCTAATTTCACACAGCATGGGTGACTGGGCCAGAAAATATGTTCTCTTGGTGATGTCATCAAAACCAGACCCTCTGCAGACAAACACATTGTTTAAACCCTTTCAGTGTGTAACAGACTCCAGTGTTAGAAATGCACCACATGTAGCAGAGGAACTACTGAAACTTGTTTTCCAGTGCAGTGTGAGGCTCCCGTATTTGAGAAAGTGTGGGCTCTGCTCAGTGCCTTTCCCACGGATTTTAAATGCCCTAGTGAGCTCAGGGACATGCTGGTGACTAATAAGACCATGAATTCACACTGAAGACTTCCCCTCTATTGCTTCTCATATAGGTTCTATCTACCTAGCCCTTATTTTTATGAAAATTCTAGGAATATAGTTACTTTTAAAGCCTATTCCTTTGTATCAGCTTTAATTCAAACTGGTCAGCTTATTCCAAAGGAACCTTTTTATTGAGGAAGGAATCTTTTTGTTGAGGAAGGACCCATGTAGGTATTCATGTTGCTCATACAACTCTCATTTCTTTAAAAAACAATGCTAACACCTTAGATTGTTTGCTGTCACAGAAACTTACTCCCCTACTTTAGAGAATTTCTTCTGATTTCCAGCCTAAGTTAATTCCTGCTAAGATTACATTTTCCTGGTTTCATGCTGACTTTTCTTTCAAGCTTAAATCTCTTTTACAGGTATTTATTCCTTGATAAATGCTTATGTCAGATACAGAATCAACTTCATTTTTGCTGTAATTGCCTCTTCTCACAGGACAGAAATGCCACCATAGACATTCCCTACAGATATCCCAGTTTAAACTCAATTGTCAAACATGCAAAAACACAATGCCTTTTCATGGCAGTTTCACACTGATGGGTCACAACAATTCTGAGATTTCAAATACATTTTTTTTCCCCTATGTCATTGCCAATGTATGATTGCCAAACTTATAGCAGATATTTCTGAGGAATTTGCTCAGAACATAAGTTGCTGTACTTTTCTGCTTCCTGGTTCCATGAAGTTGTGATTGACTCACAGGTTGACTCACAGATTGTTGTAAGTTATTTTAAGTATTATGTACAAAAATATTAAATTTTTAAAGTTAGTTTTATTGGGGATTTTCTGATCTCTCATATATATACAGATAACTTTGTAATGTGAGACTTGCAACTATAGGGAATGAAATCTAGATCTGGCCAAGGAAAGAGATAAGTGCTTTCTGCAGAAAAGAATATTGCAAGATAAACCAAAACAAACTATATTGTTGTCCCAGGAGATAAACCTCTAAAAATAAAACTGATATAGTTTTTCAACCACTAAAATCGCCTACTTTTTCAAAAGATGGCTGCACAACAGAAATAAAATGCAAGGTGCTTGCAAAAATCCAGTCTATTCAAAAACAAATGGGAGGTTCTGAAAGTGAATGCTTTGGTTTTTGCTTCACAGGAAATGTACCTGTTTGCATTTCTGTCTCTCCTCTAAGGTAAGGATCCTGAAGCTATTTCAAAAAAGGAACAGATGAACTTCTGCAACATTTTGAAAATGAGAAACACACTCATTTCTGAATCAGCCTGCTTCTTAGTAACCACATGTACTGAGGGTGTGAAGTCTTTGCCAGCCCCGTCTGACCAGGACAGAGTGCTCCTTGAAGAATAATGTGAAATATTTCTTCCTTTGGCCCTGCTGAAGAGACAAATCTTCAGATACTTCTTCATGTTCCTTATGCAACCCTACCATTTTGGGCCCCACACAGGGCCAAACACAGGTGTCTAATCCTAGCTGTAATAACCTGTGGCATGTGAGCTGTCCAGCCAGAGATATATGGATCCAGTGAGCCCAGGCCTCTCAGGAGCAGTGGCCAGAATCCAGAAGGGATCCCCTGGAGTATGTGCAGTGACCAGATGCCAATGTTTGGACAACTGAGTTGTCCCTCAGGCTTCTTTCTTAGCATGTCTCAGATATTTCTAACTTCTTTTCTAGGCAAGACATTGCTGAATGCTTTTGAAATGTGTTGTGATTTAATGCCACTTATTACCTGGTATTTCCTAAGGAATTTACTTGCAAAGGCATTTAGGCCTAGATTTAGACTAAGCCTTTGTAATTGATGTTTTCTACTGTCTGCATACCTTTGAAGGCCTGGAGTGAGCCAACAGAAATCATAAGCCACATGGACCAAAATGGGCACCCAACCACAACTGCACTAAAGGATGCAGACAGACCTCAACTCATCGTCATAGTATTGCTAACCTTTGAACTGAAAATACTTAGGAGATGAATGGGTTGAGCTGACTGAATAGAGCCAGCATAGATCTGGAAACAGTACAGTCATATTTGGTTGATGTTACTTCTGAGCTAAAACACTTCACTGCAAAGTGCTCCGTGGACTTCGCCTGGTTTCCACAAGGAGGATCTACCTTCTGGGTGCTTTTGTCTTGTGGAGACATATTTTTTTTTAATATTCCTTAGGATGTTCTCCTAAGCAAAGGTGGAATAGCAGTTAAGTTGGAAGGTCTTCAGGCTGCCTATTTCAGCAACCAAGTCTTGTTGAAGATGGTGAATGAAGTTGCTTCATTGTCAACTAGGAACATACTTCCCAGAAGGCAGGAAAACTGAAACACTTTCTGAATCTTTTTCCTTTCTGAGAAAATGAGTTTAAAATCTCTGGTACTGGTTCTCCTGTTTTTCTTTTTTGTGCTGAAAGCCTTCTTCTGTCAGTTTATTATGCTGTGTTGCCAGCACAATAAAGACTTTCTAGAAGTATCCATTCTGTGCCCACTTACACTTTTTCACAGTGAAGTCAGCAACAATTCAAACCAGAAGTAGTAGTAAGTAACTGATATTGATTTCTATTCCTGCTGAAATCTAAACTGAACACGACTTCTACTTATATACATAAAACTTTGATGACGTTCCATGTTATAAGGATTTATCATAACACCTAAGGTATTCTCTAATGTATTGGCGTGGTGGTTGCTTAAATGCTGTCTTTAAATCTGTAAACTGAATGAGGAACACCTGCTGCTGCTTGTTTTCTCCGCTTCCATTTAGCACTCTGTTTCAGGGCTTGTCAATGTTTTCTAATGCAGAGAATACTCAAACTTTTAGGCAAAAAAGACAGTCACTACTGGTGTTGTTACAGAGCTTTTCTCTTAATTCAGTGAAAAGTTGGATAAACTGCTTTTATGCTTGTTTTCCCCTGATTCATTTGATTTGCCTGCTTGAGTGGAGAATGCGTGTGTTCTTCTGGTTTAGATACGAAAATTAAAATTACTCTGCGGTTTACCGTTTCCAGGATTAAAATTAACCCACAAGCAGTAGCTTGAGGCATTGTGGATGAAGAACTGATATTCCTTTGAGAAATTGAATCTCTGCTTCCCTTATTTGTCAGCAGTTGTTTCCTTTATTCTGCTTTGCGTAGTATTCTGGAAGGCTTGTCTGCCTCTGAACAGTGTGTAGCACATAGTCAGATGCCACAGTCACTTCGGTCACATTTCTTTGTCATTGTGTTTACAACTTCCTTTTATTTCAGAGAACAGAGACTTAATGATGTTTCCTTCTCACAACCATCAGGACATTTAAGTGTTTCCCCATAAGTTAATCCTCACCTGCACCTTTCTATTTTTTTTTCCCTTTTGGCATCTTTCACTTCTATTGTGCTGGGAAACGTGACAGTGTATAGTACACTGTTTCATTTTCAGTTGGCACTCTTTAGGAGTGTTTTGTCTATAGTTTCATTCTGTTGGGTTTTATTTTTAACCATTTCCAAGGTCTCATCTTGTTTGGTATGAATTTGCAAATCAAAAGGCTGCTGATCTGAAAGTCCATTTCACTTTTCTTTCCTTCACAATTGACTACTCTTTCTTTGGTGACATTTTCCACATATTTCTTCTCTCTTCTTATTAGTGTTTTGGTTTTCTTATCTAATAGAGACTTTCAACTTTATCTAGAAGGGGTATTGCTTCTGCTTATTTTTTTCTCCTTTCACATTGTCCTTATATATATTGACTTAAGTTATACTTGCTGGGAAATCAGTAATTCTTATTGAAGCAGCTGAAAGGGACCTGACATCTTCCTATCTTTTTGAATGAAATAGAGGAACAAGAAAATTGAAACATAATTGTATAATTTAAAAAAGAAGTCTGTCGTGGAACAGAAAATAGAGTCCTTGCCATCTGGCTTAAGTATCATAACCATACATCTATCTTTTTTTCAATCTCTCTTTCTAGTTGCTGAAATTACAGAAGAAAAATGTCCAGGTCATAACTCACTTCACCCTTTTAAATGTTAATGTTTTAAATATGTAAGCCTTTAAAACTGTTTTTAACAGCTTTATAGAGTAGTTCCTTAAAGCTATCACACAGACAGTTTTCCAGAACATGCCAATACCTCATTTTGTGCTTTTCTACTATGTGTTTCCTGCTACTAATTAAAAAACAAAACATGAAGTGTGTTGACAGAAGCACTGGGCTTGGGCACAATGATATAGAAACATAGAAACAATGCTATAGAAATGGAAGTAGTCATTAACTAATGACAGGGAAAGAAAAATAACAGTAGCACCAGAAGCAAAGGATATAATAGGAGTTAATGCTGTAGAAGCAGGAAAGATTTAAAAAATGGTCCCATAAAAATCAACTGATTATGTGATTTGATGATTAATAGCAGGCAGATGAACCAATCCTTTGTAAGTATATTTTTCTGAGAAGAAAGATGGAGAATACCCTAAAACATTTTTCTTCTGCTCAGACTACTGGAAGTTGCTGCAAACAACTAAGAAAGAAATCACATTTTTCTATTCCAATCCCAGAATTTCATTTAACCCATTGCAGTTAGCAGCACACTCCTGAGTACCATAAACAGAACTTGCAGAACAGGTTACCAACATAGGACAAGAGAAAATCTAGAAAAATTATCACAATTTATACAAATGTGGTTTATTTTAATACCTACTTACCTCCAATCATTTACCTTTTCTTTCTTTTTTAATTTTTTAAATTTTTTTTTTAGAAAAAGCTCAAGAACAAAAGCTATATATGCCTTTCTAACCAAGAAAGACTGGAGTCACTCACAGACCCATGTTGCTGCTGAATTACCTCCCCTAACTTAACCAGACTTTCTTATTCCACAGAGTTTTATTCAACCAGCCAGAATCAAAGCCACTACTGAAAGACAAAACACAACTCCTGCGTCTTATAACCAAAAAAATTTATGGCAAGCCCAGACTTCAGTAAATTCAAAAATTGATTACAAACTTATCTCACCCTCTCTATTGCAATGACTCAAAGGCTGACTAAAGGAATGGATCTTTAAACAAGTGGGTCATAACGTAATGGTGGATATTCCTCTGGGTCCATAGACTTTGGTGGAGGAGCTGGGAGAATCTTCACAGAGCACAAGAAGTAGTCATATAGAGAAGAAAACAATCACAACATGAGCTTCTGTATCCTTGAAGGATCTTGTCAATAACCAAGCTGTCCTACGTCAAAACGCTTATTCAGGAAAGAAACACGCCTGTCACATCCAGAATTTCCACCACTGAAGTAGTGGTGTTGGGCATCCTAATTATTAATGCCTAACAAAAATTTATTAAGTGGATCTGGTTTTCAGAAAGCAGCAGGGTCTGAAATTCAGGACTTTTGGAGACTGGCATGTAAGCTGCCTGCAAAATTAGGCAACAAAATCATCTCTGACAATCGGTAAATATAGTAGTTACTTCGTCATTTCTTGAGTAGCAGTGACAGGGAAACCAGAGATGACAGTAATATCAGGAGGTAGGACTGCAATAGTGGGAAAGGCTGTAAACCACAGAGATACCGGTGATAGCATGGAAACTGTTACACTAAGGAGGAAGAAACTTGAGAAGTATAAAAATTCTGTCCCAGCTCATGCAGTAACAGCAGAATTGCCCTAATATTCTTGCTACTGAAAGTAGTAATTACTTGATTTCAGACTTTCGGGCCATTAACAAAATAAGTCAAAACAAAATGATCCAAGAGTGAAAATGGAGTGAACAAGTTTATCAAGGGAGCTTAGAGGGTTTTGTTTCCCTGATCAATTCTTGGAAGCACTGTATGCAGCCTTACTGCACTCAGCCACTGATCTCACAGTCAGTCTCCAGCCCTGTCCAGTATCACTATGAGATACAATCCAGACCACTGAGTGCACAAGTACCTTGCACCAAGCTCCATCTGCAGCTATCCCTCAGGACTGACAAGATGTGACATTCTGTCCTGTAACACGGCTGCAAAAGAACAGTATTTCGTTAACCCTCCTGAAACTCTTTTTTCATTTTGGTTTTCTTTCCTCCTGTATTGCTGATCTAAAGGCAAGCGCATTTCTATTAGGTGCAAAAAGTACATTTGTGAAAGGAAACTGGGAAAAGTATTCTTAAAAAGTTACCATATTTCCTGCAAACCTGGTTTTTTTTTATTATATTGACTCTATTTTTTGCTATTCGATATGACTTCATTCCCTATTCCCTTTCACTTAGATAATGTAACTTACTGTTCAAGATCTATCTGCCTATGATGATTTCATCCTTCTGTACACTCTGTAGTACATGTAAAATTGTGTGGTATCCCTGTGAACACTTGGGCAAAACTTTAGCAAGTTTATCTTTACATTCTTTTTCCAGTTGAAACTCATCCTCCCAAAGCCTTCCAGAGTGGCATTGCAATAGGTAAGTAGTAATATACAATTATTTGGAAAACAAATTTACCATCAAAACGTTGGAGTTGTTTTCTGAACAGAAAGCAGAGGCACAGTCTACTTTAGCCCAGTTGAGGGATTAATAGGGAGTGTACGTTATTCTTTCTGTTTGTGAACTCTTCAAGTCTTCTGACAAAGACTTCTAAGTGTGACACAGGATAAAATGTTCGTACTGAAGTTTTTGTTTTAGCATCAATACACATTTCCTTCATTTAAAGGTGCTAAGAATTGACATTATTAAATGAAGTTCATGGAACCTATAAATGTTCCTCCTTTGGAACAACAGGACACAGTTACCCACTGGATTGTCTGGTTTTAGATATCTATGGTTAAAGCAATTTTACACAGTATATCTTTTGGGGTCAGAATGAGAAGAAGGTAAGCCAAAAGGAAGTGGGAGCTGAAGTAAGAGGTAGGATATAGCTTCAGAATAAAAGGGATCAGCACAGAATATTTTTAGATGCTTGGGAATGGAGCCCAAAAAGAATAAAACTGAGCAATCAAGGACACTGCTTCCCCTTCCAATCACACATACACTCTCTATATTGTATCTAATCACTCACAGTTATGGAGTCATTTCCTTAGCAGCTCTAAAGGAATCACGTTTGGATTTCAAAACATGTAAGCAATGCATTAATTTGATACTATAGAAACTTGCATCGGAAGTCCTTGACCAAAACATTCAGCACTACGAATACAGTGTCATTCTTTAAGTCCTTTCAGAGTTTTCCACCTCGTATATTTTCCAAGGATGCATGTTAGCTTAGAAAATAAAGAGAATAGAGATTATATTAGCCCTAAACTGATAATGAATCTTTGCATGACTTCATTGTCATATTAAGAATATATTTCAACATAAATAAGAGGAATTTTGACTAATTTTACTGTTTCTGAGAAAAGGCCTCTAGAAGGATGAGTGGGTGTCTGAATAAGGTCCCACAAAGCATTCAGCATTCATGACAAAAAGGCAAATGCATTGACAAGTGAAACGAAAACTCAATGTATTATCACTGAGTCACACATTGAGAGGCACATCTGCTGATACAGAACATAAAAAAATATCTCAAGTATATAGTACAATGACAAGTAAGCCCTTACAGAAGCAGCAGAATATAAAAGGATTTAAAATCATTACACATAAAGGGTAAAATCAGGTAACACCCACACAATCTGGCACTCATGCTGTCACTAGGATAGACAGAAACAAAAAAAGGTAAAGCCATTTGAAAGAAATCACTTGTGGACTGAAGCATAACAATGAGATATTGCTGTAATTTGTTAGTATTAATATCTGAAACTCCACCTTGCTTGAAAAATCAGCATAGTTTTGAATGGCTGCCCTGTGTATGACTGATAATCCAGCTGGACATACGTTTCAACAATACAGGCACTGCAGTAATATATATGGAGAAGTAATGATTGTTATTTCACTTTTAAAAGTCACTATGCCCTAGGGCACAATTAACAGGCAATAAATTCCTACATGCTACTGAAGTTCAGAGATTAGTGTTTGCCAGTCAAAGCATGGAAACACATTTACACCTAATAAAAAAGGGACTAATTAGATGTTTAAATAATAGGAAATGTCAGTCAGAGGCCACAAAAGGCTATGAACAATAACTAAACCCACCCCCAAAAAACTGACACGTGTGTTTACAGGCAAATATTAAGCATTTAAAAGAGCCTTAAATGTTTGCCAAGCCATCCAAAAGAGAAGGAACTTTATTTAAACAGTGAAAGCAACAGTTAGAAACTCACTGGAGCAGGGCATGTGTCACTCCAGTCTGTACCCTTCTTCACAGACTGACTTAGGAAAATCTTGTACATACTGATTCCTGTACATACTGGACAGGAATTCAGTGGGAGTTTGGAGCATAGAGCTCATTAGAATATGTTTTGGCTTTGTCTGGTTGTGGGATTGCAGGTGAATCAAAGAGTATGTCTGAACTTCAGGCGAGGAGACTCTATTTGGTAGTGGTCAAGGATGAAAAACTGGATCCTAGCTACTGCTAATGTTGAATTTGTCCATCCAGATATCTGATCAGTTTTTTAAGAACACTATAAATATTTTTTATGTTAGCTTTAACATCTTCCAGCATTCTTCCTCTCTTTTCTCCTATTTTTCTCTAGCTTTAAATGTAAAAGAGGTTGAAGCCATCATTACCCAGCAACTATATAAAGACACTAATAGCATAATTCCTGATTGATTTCATGGTTTGGTCTTCTACGCAGTGCTTATAATCTGATAAAATGATGCTGTATCACTCACAATTGAACCTACACCATGAAGACAGACTTTTTTTGCTGGTGTAAATCCCCAAATGTAAAACAGGTGCCCCACAAATTGATTTTTGTCTGAGATACTTGAGTTTGCCAAATTCAGCTGAGCACATCCCTTACCCAAAGCATTCAGCACCTTTCACGAATGTTAGTGAGAAAAAATTGTGGCTCAGTGGAGGCACTTGGAAGGCATACATTAAACTAATATGTTGCATTAAGCAGTGACAAACTAATGAATAAATCATAAAATGCAGTTTTGAAACAAAAAAAGGTTTTTGAACCAAAGTTCAAAGGCGGTCAGTGTTTGCTGAATTTGTGGATCTTTCCCATTCTGATTTTCTTCTTGTTTATGGCAAGAAGGAATCAGCCCTCAGGCAAAGAACAGAAATGATCTCACATGGTTACAAATAAATGCAGGACCTGCTTAGTGCTTGCGATTTGTGGCCACTCTTCCATGTTGCTTGCTCTGCACCAGTATTGCCATGCAGCACTGGATGAGAACCATGCACTGCATCAGTCACA
Source organism: Platysteira castanea (assembly GCA_013397175.1). NCBI lineage: Eukaryota > Metazoa > Chordata > Aves > Passeriformes > Platysteira > Platysteira castanea. Next base: position 490,911 of record VYXC01009631.1, on the reverse strand, counting down.
GCCAGTAGAGTGGTGTCCCCCTCTGCTCAGTGCATATGAGAGAAATCTGATCTGTTGTGTCTGCTATGGGGATCTTCAGTACAAGAAGGACAAACTAGAGCAAGATGAGTAGAAAGGCTACTTCTACTTTAGGGGGTGTGAGTACATGGTGTAGGAAGTGAGAATGAGAGAACTGGGTTCACTCAGCTTGGAGAACAGAAGCCAAAGGAAAGATCTGATTGCTGTCTACAACTAATTAACGGGGGGTTATAGAAAACGGATTCTTCTCAGAGAGCCAAGTTGCAGCTGGGGACCTGTTACAGGAAAAAGTCTTCCTAATGAGGTGCCCAGGTGGGAGAAGAGGCTGCTGCAGAATATTCATCCTCAAAGGTACTCAAGGCCCTGAGCTACATGGTGTAATTTCAAAGCTGACTCCATTTGGAGTGGGGGAGTGGGCTTAGGCCAGATGAGATCCTAAGATCCCTTCACCTAAATTACTATATGATTATATGATTTACAGGATCATGAGAGAACACAATGCAGGAAGACACATGCTGAAATCCACCCTAGTTTCAGTGGCATTTGAGTATGAGTTTCAACTATCGCTGAAGCAGAAACAAGAGAGAAATATAGCTGCAGGACACACAGAGATACAGTGACTATATACAGGTTCCAAATTGCTTGAAAATGGGAAGCATGTTCGGTCTAGCCTGCCAGACTGGAACCAAGGAGATAGTTTGTAGTTTCCAACATTTTTTACAGGCTCTTTTGATTTGGGGCAAATATCTTAATCTCACTATAAGTCAGCTGCTGATTTATTAAGGAAAGGGATAATTTTGTTAATACTTAGATACTTGTTAATCCTTCAATAATACTTAAAGAAAGTGCACAAGTAGATTCCAACAGGGCAAAGGAGAGGCTGCATCTCCTTAAGTTCTGAATCATTTGTATTACTCTAAGACAAGCTGTGCCATAAGAGCGCCATGGACAGCAAAGCTCGGAGGTTTAGCTTCAGGAATCTATCATGTAGACATCTGGGTTTGGTTATTAGAGTCTCACCCAGGCAGATACGATGCAAAACTTCTTCCTCAAGCCTTCAGATGTAGCATTAATCAGAATAGAACAAAAATTAGAATGGATCTTTCTTTTCCTCGGGGTCTTAATAATTGCACTTGGTGATGGGCTTTTTCAGCACTGTCACCAATAATACATTGACAAAACCACATTGTAATCTCTGTATTAAAAAACTAGATCATTAAAATCATACAGCTGTCCCAATGACTTCCAAGAAATAAACTTCTAGATGAAAAACAAATGGTTCGAATTAAACTTGGGTTAAATATGAATGATTCTTGGGAAAAAATATCCCTGGAACTGTCCTAAGACATGTAGATTGACTGCTTACAAACACAGAGATCTTTGCAAGTTCTTTAAACAGCAGAAATCTCTTTGCACTGCACTCTTTGAATGCCATGATCACCACAAAAATGAGACATGACTTCTTCCATATAACACTTAGTAGACACTATGCCCTGTATGTCAAAGTGTTGGTCTGTCTGCCTGTGTTTTCCACAAATCCCAATGCAGTTATTTCCCAGGTGAGTCAGCAGGTGAAGCAATACATAGAAGAAGCAGAAGTGAAACTCTACCCACAAGCCTGAGATCAGTAAAAGAAAAAAATCTATCTTGGAGTGAACTCTTCTCCCAGCAACTTTACCATTGATAAAAATGTAAGGAGTTGTCTCAAAAACAAATTAATTTACCAGCTTATTTGCTGTCAAGATTAGTTTCCTAACCATGCTTCTAGAATGTTCCATCACAGCTCTCTCTACTCATATCTTCCACTTTGACATTCTTCCTGGAATTACAGTTAGCCTGACTTAATGTAGTTATCTAAAGATGATTATAGAATCATTAGGCTTGAAAGGACCTTTAAGGTCATTGGGTTCAACCATTAACCCAGCACTGCCAACTCCACCACTATATCACATTCCCAAGTGCCACATCAACACAGTTTTCTAATACTTCCAGGGATTATGACTCAACCACTTCCCTGGGGCAGCCTCTTTCAGTGTCTGACAATCCTTCCAGTGAGGAAATCTTTCGTAATATTCAATCTAAATCTCCCTGGACAACTTGAGGCCATTTCCTCTTGTCCTGTCACTTGTTACCCGGGAGAAGAGACTGACTTCCACCTAGCTACACCCTCCTTTCAGGCAGTTCTAGATAAGGTCTCCCCTGAGCCCCTTTTCTCCAGGCTGAACAACCCCACCTCCCTCAGCTGCTCCTCATCAGACTTCTGTTCAGGACCCTTCCCCAGTTCCATTGCCCTTCTCTGGACACACTCCAGCTCCTCAGTGTCCCTCTTGTAGTGAGGGGCCCAGAACTGAATGCAGGATTCAAGGTATGGCCTCATCAGTGCCAAGGACAGGGGACCATCACTGCCTTGGTCCTGTTGTCCTCACTATTGCTGATCCAGGCCAGGATGCCATTGGATCATGCTCAGCTCCACTGACCAGCACTCCCAGGTCCTTTTCCACAGGGCAGCTTTCCAGCCACTGCCCCCAGTCTATAGCACTGCATGGGGTCGTTGTGACCCAGGTGGAGGACCAAGCGCTTGGCCTTGTTGAACCTCATACAACTGGCCTTGGCTTATCAATCCAGCCTGTCCACATCCCTCTGCAGAGCCTCCCTATCCATGATGTAAATGTCTTCTATCACAGACTGACTTACATTCTTATAAGCATGTGTCTGTATTCCCAAGGGCATTTTAAATCCACATCACTCAGCTATGATACAAAAAATTAAAGGTTGTAGGGCTGGTCTACAAGCTCCATCTCTTGACTTTTCTTAAGCTTGAAGTATAAACACCTTGCACTAAAAATGATCTTTTCATTCTCCCTGTGTACTTTACCTAGTAGACTGTGACCCTTGTCTTATATTGTGATGCCTGCATATTTTACACAAATAGAAATAACTGATATCAATAAGTAACATTTTAAAACTTTTTTTAAGTAACAGAAAACCTGCATGGGAGGAAAATGACTTCTAGCTTAAGGAACCAGCAAAATCTATGTATTCACAGGTAAGTAAAATCTGGGACACAAAATGATCACAATCCACTGTAATTGCTTGCAGACCTTAATGACCAGATGTGCTTCAAAATGCTTAAACCCTATACTGATTGGCTCTCAGGAAAATCATAAGGTAGATTCAAGCAGGCAAGTAAAGCAAATATATCACTGCAACTTTTCACCAGATTCTGGGTTGCTACAAGGTCTTGGGCAATCCCAGTGAGCTAGAGTGTGTGAAGCATGTGGGCTTTCTTGTGCCACTGCCTGGCTTCCTCTTTCTTGAGAACAATGCTATGAATGGGACTGGGAGGGCAGGAGAGCATCCAGCCCTGGAGGACAGCTATTCACTCTGCTCCAGCCAGAGGCCTGTCAGCATTTCCACTGTTTCACACGAGTCCCAGCTTCAGACACGGATGACTTCATTTTAACCACTTTTCTCACATTTAAAAAAGTCAAAATTAGTCAAAACAAAAACAGCAACCATGTGTGCTCAGGGATGTGAGCGGAGAAATAAGGATAAACAAATCTGCTCTCTTGCATATCCTACCAGCAGTTCGTCTCAGCATGATCCTTAAAAACAGCAGGGTGCCTAGCCTCAGCTTTTATCAAATAACATTTATAGGACACCCCACATTCCCTACCAGTGGACCACAAAGAATCAACAGGGAATGAATAGGCTGTCCTTTATTCTTGAAATGTTAGGGTCCAGCTTACTCAAAAAAACCCCATGATGTATTTTATTTTGTTTTCTTGTGTTTTATAGCATGGGAAAGAATGGACAAGCAGTGACCCATACAGGCTTACTTATGAAAAATTATGGCTCATCTTACAGGCATGTTTTTGAAAACAACTGTGTGTAGGGACAAATACCCCTCAAAATCAGTTCTGCATCTGCATGGACACAAGAAGTTAGCTGTGAAGTCTCTTTTAAGGGAACATCAGTTCTTCAGTATAGGAAGAGAGAAGGCATGCTCTAGTATGTCTAGACAGATGTGTCCAGGAGTGTTGTCCCTAGATAGCAGAGGATATTTGGCCTTTAAAGAGGACAAAGATTGGCTTTGCTATAAAAGAACAAGCCATTTCCTGGAGAGGAAGATACAACGATTTTTTAGGAAAATGCAGACACATTGTGAGCTCCAAGGAACAGTGATCTAGAGAGGAAGGAAGAGGCTACGATGTGAGGACTAAACATTACCTACCTACAAACTTTGTAATTAAGGCTCATAGCCTGTTATAAAGGACTTCTTGTACAATCTTCACCTAGATGACAAGAAGCAAATACTTTATGTCTTTATTGGTTTTCTCTTCTGCTTCTCTCTTGCTTGAAATGAACAACCAGCTTTTAAAGTACACCTGTAATATGGATTTCACTGCTAGTAAGGAAGAAGGCCAAAGTGGAGTATGCATTGCAAGAGAAGAAGAAGGCTCCATGCCCAGGAAAAGATAAAGAAAGTAAGAGAATTTAGAGATAACCTGATAATGCATGCCATAACTCCATACTTAGACACTGACTCCCTGGACTCTAAAAGCTTCAAGGAAAATCTGGCACTGTTGTGTTCACAGAATTCAAGCAGAAAATAGGAAATGTTTTCCTAAATTTTAATAATGTATTTTGCAAAGTCAGCAAGTTATGTTTTACTACAGGAAAATTAAGAAAAGCAAGAAAAATATGTGAGTGGGAGACAATGGAAAACTGTTTTTTAGCTTTCTTGTTTCAGTAAGCACATGACATCCTTCCTTTGGCTACAAGACAGCTATGTTTTCTTAATATTTTATTGTGAATAAACACAGATGGAGGTTCAAGGAGTTCTCTTCCATAACTATTGCTGTGGCTTTTAACTGCTGAATAAATGTATTGGGTTGAGTTTCTTTCTTCATTATTTTCCAATAATAGAATTATTTTAGCAGTATTGCAAAGGCTAATGTATTATCATAACTCAGTAGCTTCTGGTTTCAAATGCTAGGAAAGGAAGTGGGGGATAGGACAGATGCCAAATCCTTCAAACAGAGAAATAATCCTGAAGTCTACTCTTCTCTTTCTTATCGCCTAACATTCACATCTTATTATGTTCAAATATGCCAGACAGTAGTTAATAATAGATAAGCATATATAGAATGAGGGCCAAACACATCACTTCATGTTCCTTATCTCTCTAATCTTTCTTCAGAGGAATTCTCTTCTTCTTCTGGAATCTGGGGCAACTTTTTGGGAAACCATAGTGATACCAAACTCGGTAAGTTATCAGTCCTTACAACATATGTGAGTTGCCACTGGAAGCAGAGCAGATGAAGACATCAACTAACAGCAGAATTTTTCCGTAATATCTGTCATTAAACTAAAGAAAGTATGAGCTCACAGCATATTAGGTGTGAAATGACGGATGAATAATTTCACAGGCTTTAAGGAAAACTGCCAGAAAAAACATTGGGAAGTGTGGCATTGAAACAGAATAGTAGATTATTGCATTAGCCTCTCACTACCAGATTAGTAAGAAGCTAGCTGAGATCCCAGAATTACAGAATCAAGTAGGTTAGAAAAGACCTTTGAGATCACCAAGTCCAACCTGTGACTGAACACCACTTTCTCAACCAGACCTCGGCACTGAGTGCCACAGCCAGTCTTCTCTTAAACACCTCCTGGAATGGTAACTCCACCACCTCCCTGGGCAGCCCATTCCAATGCCCAAACACCCTTCCACCATGAATGATGAATTGGTGGGCTCCATTTAGTAGACCTTCAGGAACATATATCAAAGAATGAGTGTTATTTTCAGTCTGTCTTTGAAAACAACCCAGGAATGTGCAGAAGCACATATTTTAGGCTGGATCTGAGCACTGCTTCAGGGAATAAACAAAACGCGTTGGCAGGCTGAGCTAAATAAGAGTAATACAAAATGCTAAGTACACCTGTTGCCTACAATTGCCTCTTTATTTAAAGATTGGAAAAATTCTGATCTTTAGAGTTTTGGAAGCACACTGGATATACTTTGTTTTAAGAATCCTCGGGACCAACACTGACACAGCATAGTTATTGCATCTGTATGGTGAGGTCTGGTGCTTTAGTCTTGTGTTCATAGAAATGGGTATGAATAAGACAGAATAGAAGCATATTCAAAAATATGAGAGAGAGAAGAGTTGAAACACCTTATCACCCAATCCCACTACTAATTTTCAACATATAATGAAAAGTAGGTTGTTTCTCCTGGACACAGAGCAGATACACATGTCCTCTCTGTACTACAAAAAGAAAAATCTGGCCTCGTTTAGCCAAATTTTGTGCACTGAGAGGCTACAATCCAGCACATCAATTAGGGTATGATCCTTATTTTTGCTCTTTAGACACAAATATCCCAGAGGAGAAGGCTCCAGACACTCTTCCTTCCTCTCTTTTTTCAAAGGATTTTTTTATCTTTTCAGGATGGTTAGCGTGCTATTCCAAAAGAAAAGGCAAAAGCTATAGCTTTTACTGCAGTCAGCTTTAGTACGAATCCAGAGGAAAAATCAAATCTGGAAAAAATAATAACCATCATTTTAGTGCAGATATAGCCATTCTTGAAATTTGATGTAGATTCAATTTCTAGCCAGGGAAGAGCCATGAAAAAAAGAGTATTGTTCCTCAGTTTTCATACAGAATGAGAAGGTTCAACACTGCAGCAAGACTGAATGGTAATTTTGAAGATATCTGTAGAACTGGAAATATCTATTTCCAAGATGGCAGAAAATTTTAAAGAGCTGAATAGCCAAAATGTCATCGCTTAGGTGATTTTCATCCTCAGTTCTCAAAGAATCAGCACAGCAATCACAAATCTTACAATGTGTTTTCATTTCATCTTACAAATATTGGGTTTATCTGTTAGTTCATGGTACACTTAGGAGCTTTATTTAGGAAAGAAAGGGAAGGAGTATTTTCGACAACAGTAGAGTCAACAATCTGATGATAACAATATGTATAATTTTATAATAAACTTTGAAGGAGAGTGTAATTAGGCATTGAGTGATTGGAAAATGACATAGACTGAAAAAAATGTCAATTTTCAAGAGGAGGCTGTGTCATAGCGATAAAATATCCTTCCCTGACTGTGAAAAGGAAGTTTTGAAAGTAGTAAAGTACAGCTCTCATGTAGTGTAATTTTAGTTTAGTATTTGATACAACATCACAAGGAAAAACCTTTGAGATTGAGAAGAAAGGTGCTAATGGTCGAATTGAAATTTGAACAGAACTTTACTCAGAAGACTAAATGAAGTGCCTTGAAATGTGATGATTCAGCATATATTGGAGTTCCTTGGGATCTATTTTTAGGATCAGTCTTATTTCATATTTCCGTATCTGATGGTCCCTCAAGAAATAGAAATACGTTAATTAAAGTTAATGACAGCCCAGAAAATCATGAAGTCTCAAACCAGAGGAACACCAGACTAATTACACATTAATTACATGAGAATAAAAGAAATAGAACAGAATAAAACAAGATCTTTGACTAGAGATTAAAACCAAGACTTCCCACAGCAAACTAAGTGCTTGTCAGTTAAACATCTGTGGTGAAGAGAAAGCCTGACAGTATCCTACGAAGCACCAGTGTGAAGCAATTATAAAAAACCCCAAATGTGATCCTAAACTGTATGAGAAGAACTGTATTACTGTAGCTGCGTATGCACTGATGTGACCTCATCTGAAGCACTCTACATAAATTTGACTACTCACATTCAAGAATGTTAAAATTGGAGTGTGTTCTGGGAAGGGTTGTTGGGATTATCAAAGGCCACAGAGTTTTCATGTCCTCTTCATGGAGGAAGAACCGTGTGAGCTAAAAGCCACCAGAACAATTAGGTATAAACTGGCTCTGAATGACTTCTATCCAGACATGAAGTTTTCATGACCAGAACAATAAGGTTCAAGCACAACTTCTCATAATAAGAACAGTCAGGGAAGAAGGAAGAGGAACAGGATCAAGTTAACTTAATATTCAAGTTTATTAAGATGCTATGAAAATAATTATATAGCATGGCTCTTTGTAACATCAGTGGACTGGACTCAGTAAGCCAAGAGGAGCCCTTGAATCCAAATGTCGACCTCCTTCCCCCTCCTCATCTCCCTTGAGCTTGTATATTGCTTTGATCTGCCCACTCTGATCCTTCACCACAAAGGTATTCACGCAAATTTACCCTCAGAGGAGGATATGACAGTCTGTCTTGAAATGTCCACTGTATATATTTCCCAAACCCTTTCAGGACTGTTTGCTTCTTTGAATAAATGCCTTGGGGTTTGTTTTTCCGGTAATCTTTCTCAACTTAAAAAAGTCCTTCAGAGGAAGAAACCACACAAGTTCTCCCAGTTAATTTGGATCTTCTTTGTTCCAGTCTAAATCTAATTATTTAAATTAATTTCTCCTTTTTTTTTTCTCTTTCTCTCTCTTTCTCTTTCTTTCTCCCTTTCTTTTCCCTTCTCTCTCCTTTCCTTTTCTTTCTTTCTTTCTTTCTTTCTTTCTTTGTCTCTCTTCCTTCCTTTCTTTCTTTCTTTCTTTCTTTCTTTTTCTTTCTTTTTCTTTTTCTTTTCTTTCTTTCTTTTTCTTTCTTTCTTTCTTTCTTTCTTTCTTTCTTTCTTTCTTTCTTTCTTTCTTTCTTTCTTTCTTTCTTTCTTTCTTTCTTTCTTTCTTTCTTTCTTTCTTTCTTCCTTCTGAAGGTCACGCTGAAGCTGATCCACAATATTCCTTTGCAAAAATAGAGCTAAAAATAGAGAATTTACCCAGTGGCATTATCCCAGTTTGTTTCCTTTCTCTTTAGTTTCAGTTCAATATGTTAAATACAAAACTTTCTTTACAGTTTTGTAGTGGTATGTGCTTCAATAACTTTGTGCAAAAATCCTTGTATTGGCTCTTTGCTGCAATAGTCTTTACTTAGTAAGTATAAAGCTGCCACTCTGAGTCACTGATGGTTTCTGTCACAACCATGATACGATCCAAACTCAGTAGGAAATCTCATTTTAACAAAGTTCCAGCAACACACAATCAGCATCTCCATAAACTGGAGCATGGGAACATTACTTAAGCTGCTAGTATGATACATATAACAAAGAAGTCATTCATGCCATGGAACAGGTAGCTGTAAAGACTCAGAATTAAGAGATGCAATACAAAGAGCAAAACGCGTTAAGCCCGTTATATGGAAAACCTTCAGTATGGAAGTACAAATAAAATCATTCATTGAAAATGTATACTCATAGTTTAAAAAAAAAGTATATTCATAGTTAGAAACTAAAAAATGTATACTCATAGTTTAAAAAACTGCAATATATCATTTTCTCCTTAGAAACAATTAACTACCAACCAACACCCTTTACAATATAATATTGTTGAATGCAATAAAAGCTTTTCCTGCAGAAACAGTGCAATAGCTTTCCATTAAAAAAAACAATGTTGCTTTTTGCTCCCTCAGTGAACTCCAGTCTCCAGTCTGTGGGATCACTGCACCTGTGTGGAATCCTCTGTAAGTCAAGCAAGCCCTCTGTGAGTGTCAGGGCTTGCTTGTGAGCTTACTGTAAGCTACGACCTCTGTCTACCTACAAGTGAGCAAACTGTAGTTTTCTGTCAGAAATAAGTCATCAGATTTAAACCTAAACCCAAGCCTGGCTAATGTTTGAGAGGCTCTAGACCTATTTCTGATTTTGCTGGCTAAACCTAGGCACTGGCTGGCTCACATCCTGAGGAGTTCAACACATAGCTGCCTTTGAAGATTCAAGCCTTAACTATTTCTAAGCCAGATGCCACCATGATACCAGTGTGCCTAATTCTTAAGTAGCACATTGTGGCTGGATCAGAAACTTTGTCACAATTTCATTTGTAAAATTACAAAAAATGCACATGGAGAAAATTTTTGATTGACAGTTTCTTAGAGGGAAAAGGAAAAATATTCTTAGTATTGCATATATTTTTGTTGAAAATTCCTGTTTTCTGTGCAGAGTGCCAGCTTTTCAGTTGGGTGATTAGGGGTTCATTTATCGTATTCAGCGAGAGGAGGAAATTAAGGTGACTTATTATTTAGCTGCTTAATGGATATAGTTGTGAGCCAGAGCAGTCTCAGACTCCCCTTTTGCTGCTAGGCATTTTGGCAAACTCTTGTGTGATTTTTTTTCCTGCACAGTAGCAGGGCTAGGAAGTAATATTCCATTGAATTCTTTCAGCTGTGACTACCATTAATTAAATTCAGGGTTTCCCGTAGGAAGACACTCTCATAGGAAATGTGCTCTTAGTCTCACCTATATGTTCAGAGTGGATATGCTTCTGGGAGACAAATCACTCCAGACTACAGGGAAGGACAAAAATATTTTCCTTTGAATTCTCATGAGGGACCTGCTTTCAGACCTCAGCACCGAGGTCCTGACTACGTGAACACTGGCTTGGTTAAACGCTGGACTCAGGCTGAAGGGTTAGTTTAATATTGTCACAAGGAGGTAATAGAGGTTGCTGAAAATGATTATCAATCCATTAACTGGGAAATAAGCCTACCAGCATTCTGTCAAGTACTGCCCATACAGCTTCAGCTGTTGCACATACCTTGCTTTCTATCCTTTGATCTTGTTTTTTTTCATAATTCTAAGAGCACAGCGAGTGAAAATGTACTCAAACCTAGCCAGGAGCATCTGAGCGAGTCTGAGCAGAGGCGGCTGGCGAGCGCTGAGCGCCGGGTGTTTGGGTACTGAGCATCCCCTAGTGACCGGCTCTCCCAGTGCAGCATCCTGCTTTTCCGAGTCTGCACAAAGAGCGCAGGGAAGCCCAGATTCGCAGAGTACAAACAACGGATTAGTACAAATAAAGTACGCCTAGACTTAGAAAAGCACTGACAAGCTACAAAGTAAGTCATCACTTCTAGAGAGCAAGGACCTCTTTTTAATCCAAGTATTACTTGGATCAAAAAACAGCTGGCTTCCCTTGTCTGACTCACGAAAAAAGAAACTGAAGACACTTGTACAGATATATTACCTTTTCACTTAAATTTCACTGATGACTTATAGATCAAGTAACGAAATGAGGGATTGATAGTATTATTTCCCCACTAGATGCTACAGCATGTTAAAAAATCTACATTCATTAGAGAGATCCCAGTGTTCTCTTTCTGGTCACCTATTGTACTGCTTGCTGCTTTTGAACCATGAGGATGGGAAAGTTTTGACTAAAGAAGATCCTACAAATTGTAGATTTTGCCGGTAAACAAACAGGAAAANAAAAAATCTCTTTTAGAATTGTGTTGGGTTTTTTTTTTTTTTTTTTTTTTTTTTTGCCTCCTTGCAACAGTAACTTTTTTCTAAATACTTTCACCAGCTTCAGGAAAGGGTGGGTTAGAGACAGGGGTTTCCTGAGCCCTTTCAGAACATGGTTTTAACGAAGCCGTGTGTTCAGAAGAGCCCCTAGAGAGTCTTGTTTTGGAACACTCTGACGCCTACACGTTATTATCTTTGCTACGTTTTGCAGTTTTGTGTGAAATTTATTTTTAATCTTTAACAAAGCATGCCCCTGTTTATCTTAAATTCAGAAAAGGTTTAATAATGTAAAACAAAATAACTTTTTAAATAATTAGATTTACAATGAATGCCAAAACATAAAAGTATAAAGCAAGTTAACAAGAAAGGAGTTCTTAAAGATCAAAGAAAATGTGTTTATTTGATTTGATCAAAACCAAATAAAAAGTACTTTCACTTTAACAAGTTATAACTGGCTGTTGACAGAAACCACTGAAAGACTTTCCCAGTCCCACAGGATAAAGGTTTTCTTCTGATAGAGGTTCACGTAGTCAGAACAGATTGCTGACACTGATATATCAAAGAAATTATATTTTGAAAAGTGACAAACCTGCATCAATATTAAAAAACATGGATACAAAGACAAGTTTCCTTGGAGAACATACTCCTTTTGCTACTGTTAAGCAGGAGTGATGGTGTAAATCAATGGTTATTTCTATCTTTCAATCCTTACAGACAACAAAGCTCTGGGAATGGGAGAGGTAAAAAGTAGAACTTAATTTAGTGGAAAATCAGGATATATTAGCCCAAAACCTGTTTTAACATAGCAGTAGAGTTCCCAGAAGAGAGCTGGCTTCTGCAGGTCCCCTCTTCCATGGGTAGAGGAGGCTGGTATGGGGCAGCCTTTGCCCCACCCGAAAAAATCTTTAGAATTAGGGTTAGGGTTAGGGTTAGGGTTAGCAGCTCTCTTCTGGGAACTCTACTGCTATATTAAAGCTGGTTTTGAGCTAATGTTGGGCCTCTGTGTGACAATTTTTGAATCTATCTTTCTTCTGGAGGCTTTAGTGGGAAATGTACAGACCTTCCAGTAAATGATGCCATGATGGGATCCAGGCAAGAGAAATCTAGTTAACTTCCACCAGAATTTGCTTTAGGTCAGGCTGTCTAAACTTTTTTTAATGAGTTTTTTTGGTTTTTAATACCAATTTGACTGAAAAAAGACCATTTGAACACTATCATTTTTAAAATAAAGAGTAAACACTTTCCTCATTTCTAACATATAAAAGTATCCATAGTCTAAGAATAGCTTAAATCTTCAATGAAGTCCTGTAGCTAAACCAAAAAGAGGAGACTTGACTTTCCAAAAATGCTGTGGTAAAAAATATCCAGAAAACACTTGAAACAGTCATACATTTCAGACATCCACTACACAAAGTAATGAAAAAAAAACCTAAAAAAAAAATAAATGGAGTTTGTCTTTAAAGGCAACATGAAATTCATCATCCTAGCTCTATGGAAGTAACCAATTTAGAGGGGCTATAGTTATTTTCACACTAATTATCAGGTCTCCACATCCTCCTGAAAGAGTGTCCCCAGACAAGAAGGCCCCTTTAGGAATTGCAGTCACTGCATCTCACTTTCTATCCTGTTACCATCTGCCAGGGAGATGCCTTCAGGCAGAGCATCCAGCCTTGCAGCCAGCACCACTCCCTGGCAGGCAGGTTTCAGCACACAGGGCGCTGAGTGCCAGGGCTGCTGAGCCTGGTGCAGTGCCTGTGGGCTCCTGTCTGCACTTCGGTGACCCCAGTGCTGGTGGCAGCCTTGAGATCACCTGCAACATGCAGAGCAGCCATACCTACTGCTTCTGAGCAGTCGCAGTGCTCATCGCTCACCATGGGCTCTCATTTCTGATCACAGGTTTGGTCAGACTGACAATTGCTCATGTAACTCCTATTTACTTGCTGTGGGGCTGCAGAGAGGCATCCAATCAGCCACAGCTGAGATGCTCACTGTAAGATCATTAAAGCAAAGTTGGTTGTGAAAGAAATCAAGTCTTGGTCCAATTTGAAATATTTCATAATCTGATGAGAAAAATATGTGTGTGATTCGTGTTTATGTCTGGAAGTTTTCCCTAGTGTGAAAGCCTCTAAAGGAAAACCCGTTCTTTCTTGCAATGTATGTCCTTTTATGTTATGCAGCCTAGACTGTGGACCGCAGTGATGTCAAAAATGTACATGGAGTGATTGCATCCTGTCTGTGTCCTGCAAGAATGACTTTGAAAGTTAGATGTTTCATCTCTACAGTCGTATCCTGATCAACAAACTCAGTCAATAAATAAATACATTTAGTGACAAAACCTAGCTTTCTGTAAGCTGCAGTTAAACAGGAACTGATTTGTTTTTTGTATTCACATCTATTCTATAATAATGAATCCAGCACCACAATAACCAAGAACCCATTATAATTATAAGATCAGAGAAACCTTTGTGGTACTCATTTTCCTAAAAATGATTTTAAAAAACCCAGTCCTCCATTCTCATTCTTTTGAAGTTTTTGCTTTAAACCTAAGACCGAAATACAAAGGGCCAGAACTTGGGCTTAGAATGGCGGGCGGGGGTGGGGGGGGGAGCATTTAATAGGTGGACAGATTTGCCCAAGAAAGAGGAAAACGGAGTATAAAGTGTATTAATTTTTCAGTCTTTTCATTTTCCCCAAATCTGAGTGCCATTAATAAAATTCCTACTTAAATATTGCCTCTGTGTGTGTGTGTGTGTGTGTGTGTGAGAGAGAGAGAGAGAGAGAGATGGCATTTAATTACCATATACAAAATCTGCAAAAACAGGTCAATTTGAGTTACTAGGAGTAACCCAAATTACTAGGTTAAAGGGTTGAGTGAGCTACAGGTCTCAGAAGAAATATGTAAAATTGATATCCCAGATAAACATCTGGAGCTATGCATTGAAATATGTGGAAAACACTCCTGATTCACAGAAAATCTTTCAAAGTTCTTTAAGTGCAAGCTAATACTAATTCTGTTACCACGCAGATACTGTGGCTATTAGTAACACAGCAGCTTTTATCCACCATTCTCAAAACTCACCTCCAAAGATTAACCTGCTGTGGCCTGTTGGTCACTGTCGCTGTTGGTCACCGACAGAGGACAGTGCCTGAGAGCTGCCTGAGGTCCGTGCCAGGGCGGTTCATGCCGACACCTCCTGTGCTCACAGCGCTGCCCAGGAAGGTCCCACGGCCATCCCAGAGCCCGAAGCTGTGTTTACCTCTGGAAGCATCGCTGCCTGGTTTCACCATCTCAGGCTGTCAGCACCCTGATGCTGTTGGCATCACCCAAGCAGCTTTTGCTGCCTGTGGCCAAGCGGGACGGGATGGGTTTGGCCAAGAACAGCTCCCCACACCCGACACCACAGACATGGATGCCCTGGTCTGCTGTGGGAAGGCGTAGGTCAACTTCAGCTCCTGCTTGGGGCCATGGTGGCACTGAGACAGCTGGGCTTTGCTGACATGTGAGAACAGACCGGAGTTTTAGCCTGGAGAAGAGGAGGCTCAGGAGAGACCTTATTGGTCTCTACAACTGCCTTCAAGGAGGGTGCAGCCAGGGGAGGTTGGCCTCTTCTCCCAGGTAACAAGTGACAGGGGAAATGGCTTCAAGTTCTGTCAGGAGAGGTTCAGGTCGGACATGAGGATTTATTTACAGAAAGGGTGATTTAACATTGGAATTGGCTGCCCAGTGAGGTGGTGAAAGCACCATCCCTGGAGGTGTTTAAGGAAGGACTGGATGTGGCACTCAGTGCCATGATGTCGTTGACATGGCAGCGTTTAGTCATAGGTTGGACTCGCTGGTCTCATAGGTCTTTAACAACCAAAGTGATTCTGTGCTTCCGTGAACAGTGCGTTCAGTCTACAAGAAACAGCCCTGCGAGCAGGGAAGCCATGGCCAAGCACGGCAGAGGCAGCGACACGAACCCCTCCGCTCTTCACACCGCCCCTGACCGTGCGGGGCG
>VYXC01009631.1:451269-475599 GCA_013397175.1 Platysteira castanea | reverse complement strand
GTGCCGGGCGGGAGGGGGTGTCCTTGTGCCGGACCGGACCCGACCCGATCGGACAGGACCGGACCAGACTGGACTGGACTGCCCGCCTCGCGCCACGCCCCCTCTCCCCCTCACCTTCTTGGTGTCCCCGGGGGCGGCGGGGCTGTGCTGAGTCACGGAGGTCCGGTGCGGCCATGGCGGGCTTCCTCATGGGCGCAGGGGGCCGGGAGGGCGCGAAGGGTGCGTGGCGGCTGTGGTTAAAGCCCTTCCCTGGGGTCGGGGCGGCACGGGGAGCCCCGGCGGTTCTCAGCCTCCCGCAGCCTGCGGCTTCGCGCGGCGCAGCTCTCCGGGAGGGAGGTCACGCCTCAGCCCTCCGCGGTGGGCAGCGGTGATGGGACCGCCTCAGGCGGGCCGGGCACTGGTGTGACTCGAGAGTGTTGCTTTTGGGGTGTTCCGTAGTTTTCTTCGTGACCTTAATTTTCATCTTCCCTCTTGTCACGTCCCCCAGGTACCGTATCTCTTTAATCCTTTCATTTACAGCAGCCTCACAAAGGTCTGGTCAGTTCTGAGTGTCTATATTGGTAGACGATTTATATGCATGGAACAACAGGAGGGCTGTCTTACAGCTCTCATGTTATTGAAAGCTCACATGTTGGTACAAAAGATCTGAACTGTAAACATGAGCTTTCTCTTGGATCTGACAGTGCTGCTGGAAGAAACCCTTGCAGTGAAATGCTCGTCGCTGTCACTTTCCAGAGATTATTCCTGTCACGTTCTGCTGTTAATTAGACATTGCCCTATTGGTGGAGCAATTTTAATGAGCAATCTTAAATTCACTTCAGTAAGGTCGGGTGGGTTAGAGTGAAATTAGTGGCCTAGTTTACTAGTAAGTCTGTGGACTTCTGGTGATCCACTACAAGTTACTATTTTCCTTTGTTCTTTCAGTTAACTGGCATACTAGACTGCTTGAATACACCTTGTCCTCCTTATGGCAGCCTCAAATCATGGCTAAATTCGATTTGATCTTAATTACACCAGTATTGCAGTAAATGAAGGAATGCTCCCTTCTGTTCTGTCAGCTGTCAGGACTTGCCTCTTTTCTTTCCATCCCTGCAGCCCACGGTGGAAACAAAAAGGGATTTAACTTGATCTGGGTCAACCAAACCCAAAAATGTTGTCAGTACCTTTAGTTTTTATCAGACTCCCTGAAAGAATTCTGTATTAGTGTGGGGTTTATATTTTGGGGTGTTTGTGTTTTTGTTTTGCCTCTATTTTAAAGAAACTACAAAGTCTAGGACTTGTCCAGGAGTACTTTAAGGAGTCTTCGAGCACTTCCTTCTATTTCCCTGGCCTAATGGCCCATACAAAAGTGGTCTGGTTCTGTTGAAGTAATCCTCACATCTTTTTTTCTTTTTTTTCTTTTGGTTCCAGAATTCCAGAGGCACTGCTTCTCTGTTGAAGGATGGTATCTCATTGACAGATGTTTCAGCCTCAGGGCTGTTTGAAGGTCATGATCTTCTGCGCAGAGGGTACGCTTTACTTTTGCTTGCTGAATTGTGTCATAGACAGTGTTGAACTTCAGTATATGTTGGAGGTTGGCTTTTTACAGAAGTTTCTTAGAAGGAGTGTTGCAAACAGGCTTTTACCTCTATGATACTGTTTAGAAAAGAAACAGCAAAGTGTTGATAATTGTGAAATATCTGATAGTTTTAATTTACATTTGTATAAGCGTGCCATAACAGTGTGGGACATGGTTAATTTCAGCAATGGGAGAAAACCCAAAAGTAGTATAATAAAATAGTTTGGAGTTTGCCATTTTTACATGAGTGCAAAACTCTACTTCTCTGTCTTGGATAATGAATCCAACATAAGTTCATGGAGATTGAAATGCCATACAACTGAGTGTAGGGGGGAAGGTGTGTATGATATTCCATTGTAAAAGCTTGGAGACTTCAAAATAAGATACAGTGTAGCTTGGACGTAATTAAACATGTAATGTTTTCATTCATTAATACTTTCATGTCTTTCTGAAAGGAATCATGCAAGAAAAACACATTCTGTTTTGTCAAGCATAAAGGACGTCTGAAACTCTTTTTCTTCCGGTAGCACTGTAGCTAGAGGTTTTACTTGCTGCTTCACTATTAATCTTTTTTTTTCTGTGGTTTAGACTTTCCTAGCTGTGTGTCTCTGTGGGCTGGTGTTTGTATCTGAGATTGCTTTTGGCATGCAGTTTAAAAAACCATATCCCAATCAATTTGAAGTTAATGTCTTTTCTACTTACTCTTCCAGCTTTACAAGTGTGAAAAATGAATTGTTTCCCAGCCACCCACTGGAGCTGACAGAAAAGAATGTAAGTTTAACATCAAATGTAGCCATTTTCACACTTAACTAATTATGAAGTATAAATTAACGATGTGGTTATCTGGACTGCTTTGTGCAGTAACAAGTAATGAGCAGGGTCTTGTCTTTAAGAGAATGAAGATGTTCAACTATAGTAACATTTTATTTATACAATGACATTGTTGGCAAATCTATATATTGGTAATCTCTTATGTCTCTCTCCACTTCAGGTGTATAAGCAGGCTTCCAAGCAGAGACTTGTGTGGTCAGGTTTAGTCATCTAAAAGTGTGTGTGCAGCTTCCATAGGTAGGCCAGGGGCACACCTGTCACCTCTGGAAGGCTGATCCTCCCATTTGTCTGTAGATTTACCATGTATCTTCATTTTCAGACTTTCAGCCTGTGAAAATTTATTTTTCAATAAATTGCTTGATCCCATCTAGACATTTTATACCTACAGTTTGTCATAAGTGTTTGCAATCTTGTCTGGCTCCGTCATCACTCGTGGACCATTTGAAGTGGTCTCTCGAAGGTAGAAGGGGACCAGACTTGCTGGTTGAACTGAATGTCTGTGGTGCCTGTTTTGTCAGCACAGAAGATACGATGTATCAAACTATCCTGAAACAGAGACATTATTTTGATAGAATGTTTCACAGTGCTAAGTTAAGCAGCATGACAAGGTCTGACTGTAATGTCTAATATATTCTAATTTTAGCCAGTGTTAGTGTTGCCTTGCATTAAAATGATGATGTTATTGTGACACCAACTTTGTGAGCTTATTTATAAATACTATAAATGTTTCAGAGCTATTTGTCAATTAATTTTTTTAAACTGATTGCTATAACTTAGTTTTTAACTGTGTTCTTGCTATACAAAACTTGTATAATTAAAAGATCACATACGAAAGAGACAAAAATGCACAGAAATAAAACAGGACACGTTATCCCCTAAGGAGTATGTGAATCTTCTAAATTGTTTCTCCCACATTTGGTTAATTTTTCTGTAAGCTTAAGGCCAGTTTAAGAATTGTTTTCATGTACATTTGAATGGGAAAAGACATAGCTTAGCCTGCGATCGTTATGGTGTTTTTACTGCTATAAATGTTAAAAAGGTTATTCAGGTAGCATTGGTAGAAAACAAATGTTTCTGCTATCCAGAAATACTTATCCCTATAAAATAAAGGAAATGGAAAAATAATGTAACCAGAATTGTAAGGTTAGGATGAGGCGTATAAATAGTATTTTCTGCTAACCTTTGAAGAGCATTCAATACAGATTGTTATGGAGAAAGTGCTTGTTACGCCTTTGACTTGTATTTTCCTGTTGGTTTTTGAGATCCCTTCTCATAAATGGGTTGATGTTCTCATACTAGTAGTCTTTTGTCATGGTGGTGGAGAACAGATTTTAAAATTACAGGTTTGTATTTTTTTGATTATTTATACTTGGGTTTAATATTAAGTATAACTTCTTTGTACTCCAGTATACATGAGTGAGCACTTTTTCTTTAAGAAACCTCTACTAAACAGATTTTCTTTGTCTTACTGATCAGTTTGAGAGCACTTGTAAAAATGAGTTTTCATTTGCTTTTCACAATCGGAGTGTAAGTGGTGCTCTGTTTTCCTGCTTGATCAGAAAAGAATTATATCAAGTGTTTTCAAGTACTTTTTGGTGACTAACAATGACATCAAATTGGCTTTTGTGATCTTTAAACTAGACTTAGCTTCCTGTTCATCCAGACAATATTGTAGTAAAGTAGTGCAAAACTATACCACTTGGTGGTGTTACATGTCCTGATTATAAAAAATAACGAAATCAAATTGCTGCTATTAATTTGGAATAAAATACAGCAAAAAACCAATTTCAGCTTCATAGAACAAATCTTACTGCATCACTCTCTTTCATGTACACTTGAGACATGTTTGATGGTATCACTGAATTTTTACATACAAATTATCAGGTTCTTTTAAGTAGGATGTCACGAATTTCTTCTATGGCTGTACTTGAAAGTAACTTTTTCTAAAATAAAAATCAATATTGTTTATGACAGTTCCAGTTAAATCAAGATAAAACAAACTTTGCCACACTGAGAAATATTCAAGGAATCCATGCGCCTTTAAAGCTGCAGATGGAATTCAGAGCAGCGAAACAGGTAGGTATTTTTATCCAACTGGTGTAACTTAAGCCATTTGAAAAAATGTTTATCTTGGAGCATGCTTTCAGAAACACATCTTTCTTTGTTGAGATACCTTATGCTTCCAAAAGAAGTTAATTCACTGTTGAGAAACTGCTGTTAAAAACAATGAGCCAAGCAGTGCAGTTACAAGTTTTTAGATCAGTCAGTATACTAAATCCTTTTAGCTGCTGTTGTTTTATTAGTTATTTGGTGAAGTGGTAACTGCTGTAGCTTTTCTGTGAACTAGCTTTCTGTAAGCCTTCAGAGAAAAGCAGGAGAAATTGAGTATCTGTGGTGGTTCTAGCAGTGCGCCTAACCAGCGTCAAACCGCGACAGTATCGATTCCTAGAATTAATACTCTCCTCTGCAGAACGTATGACCTTCATGGAAAGGCATCTGCCCCTCTGGGGGAAAGAGACTTAGGGGTCTGAAGCAGGTAGTGATTTGGGAGTAGATACAGGCTAATCTAAAACGTGAAACAGAGAATATGCTGTGTGCTTATTGTTCCACAGCCTTTGTTGTAAGATCAAGGGAGGTCTACAGGGAGTTAAGTTCAAAGGTTTTAACTCTTAATTGAGAAGCTGAACTGTCTTCTCTTCCTTCTTTTCTCTTAGTATTGAGAGTAGCTGGAGAAAGGGAAACATAGAAAGTTCATTGGCCCTAGTAAAATTTTTGTCTTCTTGGAGGTTGTCAAGCTACTAAGAGTAGGTTTTCCAAGTGAATTAGAGCAATTTTGTACTCCCTTTGAGTGATCAGGTGCTACTAAACCATAGTGAACTGCATTAAGCTTGGAAGAAGTTACTGGTCCTGAAGATGTGAAAATCAGGATGGGACATATGAAAACATCCCTTGGTCTCAGCTGTGCTGTCTTGAGGAATCTTTTTCCTAACTTACATTAGCACATTGCAGAGAAGGAGGAAGGTGAGGATATCCTGTTAGTGTGTCTTCCAGAGGTGGTTTTGGGAGATGGATGTGGTGATGTGATTTGGGAGAAATGTGGTGATCAGAAGGTTTTTCTCTTCCAGATTCATGTTGGATATACAAATTTTCTTGTGGTTTAGTGAAGTATCTCTAGCAGTAGTGAATGCATTCCTAGAATATTTATGCTCTGAATTCTATGTGTGCCACTTGAAAATTTTTGGAAATACTGTGGGGAAAGGGTACCTAAAGAGTGTTGAAAGTAACTGGGAGTGGACTTGAAGCTTAAGAATTGGTTGAGATCAGAGACATAATTATGATTAATTAAAAGGAGGATTATGTTTGAATGTGCAAGTCAATATAGCTCTCTCACTTGCATTCCTGACTTACGTCAGAGAGGTAGGAGACTTAGAATGTAGTTCCCAAACTCTACAATATGCATCAATTGCCCAGTACTGACCTCAGGGTGTGGAGGTTTGCAGTGGACCTCCTCAGCTCTGTGTGAGAGGAGCTTTACAGAGGACAAAGGAAGTACTTCTTTATTTTTAAGTGTAGTATTTGCTGTAGTAACTACACCACAGTGAAAGCTAAAAATCTATTAGAAGGATGTTCTTTTCCAACAGATAACCGAAAGAAGATGGTGGTGTTTGTGTGTCTTTGTGTGCCAGTAGTTCTCTTATTTCAGTGTTGTTTTTTCTGCCTCTTGACTTTTCTCAGTCACTTCAGACTGAGAAATCCAAACATGAACCCTTTCAATTTCGCTTGCATAAACTTGAACTCTTGCTTGAACTCTTTCTACAGGTCCAGCGTCTCCCATTTCTTCATAGCTCAAACATGGCAATGGATATTTTGAGGGGAAATGATGAATGCATTGGTTTTGAGGATATCCTTAATGGTAAATACCTTCTGGCTTTAGTGTTATGGAAACAATTAAAGATAAAATTTGGGAGCTGTGAAGTCCTTTGCCTCTGCTGGACAAGAGAATTAAACTCCCAAAATACAAAGAACAAAATTAAATCCTAGAAGCAAAGAAGCACTGGGGAATGAGAAATAAATGTGGTTCAGCTGTAAGTCATTTGGAAATTACTCTGAAATATTGAGCGAGACAATATTTGCTTGTAGGCTGGATTTCTGAAGGAGTAGATTATGCATGCTCTTTCCTCAGAAACTTTTGAAGTACTTGTACAGATTTTGACAAGCAGAGGTTACAAAGTTTTTTGAGTTCTGTAACTAAGAAGAAATGTTAGAGAAGAGATACAGAACTAATTAAGCAGACACTTAGCAGGGGAAAGGCTCCCTCAAATGAATTCAACAGGCTGCAGATGTATGGTGAGCTGCTGACTATTAGTATGTGTGGAGTAGAATAAACCTGGAAAAATGGCTTTTGAACAAATTATTTCTAGCTGTAGTTAGGGCATGGAAGGAGACAGAGAGTATCATGGAAGTGGGATTGGAGAATGGAAATAGCTGGGGAGATAGGAAGCTGGAAATAAGGGAGAAACAAATCTGAATGTAGAGACATGGTGTAAATCTGGGATATTTTTCTGAGATAAGTATACAGGGACCAAAGGAAGGAATCTTGGGCTATTGTGGTTCCATGGGGGTAGAGCAATGTCGAACATAAATTGTAGAAATTTGGTTATTTACCATTGCTCACAACAAGCTGTTAGATTTTTATAGAGTGCTGAGGAGTGAGTGGGTCACAAGTGTTTTTGGTAAGGCTGTATTTATCAGGTGCGAGTGTATTAGATATTTTTGTTGTCTTTGGAGGAATCAGGGGCACTCGTATGTCTTATTTATGGAAGGAAAACATGATTGATACACCCATAAAGAAGTATTTCTCCCAGTCATAACCTGTGTTCTGGCCCTGGGTTTGTTTCTTTGTTTTCGTTTTTGTTTGTTTGTTTTTTAATTTTTGGTATGGAAAAGAAGGTCATAGTGTCAGTATTGGTCTCTCTAGTGTCCTGTGCACATTCCTTGGTAGCCTTTAAGTACAGTGGCTAATGTCAGCCATACTTCACAGAGTGGAGGAAATCTCAGAGATGTTTACGGGTGTAGAATTTTTGTGAAACTAAGCAGCTGGGTGGAGAAGAGAACCAGAAGTATGTCCCAGCTAACAGAAGGAAGGACCGTGATATCTTGTTGTGCAGAGAAGTTGTATTGGAGAGAGGAGTAGGCCAACAATGGAGAAAAGCTTCAGTCAGACTTGAGTTTTCTCAAACACTGAACTTGTAGTGTAGTCCCTTTGAGATTCAGGCAGTAGGAGTCTGCGCTTATGTAGAACTGGTTGGTTTTACCTAATGTGTGTGTGTCCTTATGACAAGTTGTTCCACGATTTGTGTTTGTTCTCTGATCAGTGCTTTGGATAGAGACTCCTGAGTTAGGGATCTGCACTCTGCAACACTGTCAAAAATCAGTCAAGTAACTGTTGCGCTAAGATTATAAGGAAAAAAATGTTCACTGTCATTAGTTGTTGTTGGTCTTTGTAGCTTGGAAAGGGCCTCATGCTGTCAACTTTTCTTTTTCCAGATCCTTCCCAGAGTGAGGTTATGGGAGAACCGCACATGATGATGGAGCACAAGCTTGGTTTATTGTAACAAAATATACTTCACAAAAATGTTTTGTGTGTGTCTTTCTAGCGCAGATTGAAGTACATGGTACACTCACAGTGTTAAGCAGGCCTAGTTATCACTTGCCTTCCTTAATGAAAAGGCACATTAAATGTTTAAAGTCTATAAATTGTTCTGTGCTTGTTATCAATCATACACATGTCCTGTAACTAGGTAGTTTAAATAATGCCTTTTCATAAACTGCTCAGGACAATAGCTTCTTAAATATGGAAATGCTATATATGTATACCAGAAATTCAAAAATACCCACGCATTTTAAAAGTGACTACTGTGGTAAATGCATTTAATGGAAGAAGAGGAAGGTATTTTCCATTGCATAACTCTTTGTTCATGAAAATTTCCATACACTTTTTAAACTGTTAAATAAAAGTTTGCTATAAATACTGTTGCATTCCAAAATATATTTAATCCTAAATCAAGAATCTCTTATCCATGACAGTGTTGTCCCTTTTTATTGCAATATCTTTAAAGGTCTTTAACTTCAGCATTGCCAGTGATGTCCTGCTACCTACGTTGTATCCCTCTCTTCACAGCTGTTTAGGAGTGAGCTCTTAAGCTTTTGTGTAGCATTGGAAGTATTGCTGTAAGAATGGGGTTTAAGGACTAGATTTTTTCATGTGTGTCCCTGAGAGCGTATTTTGGTTTCTGAAAGAAGCAAGTTTCACTTGGGGTTTAAAGAGATGTTTTAAAATCTTTTTGGGAACATAATCCAAAAGACCTCTCCCAGGTCTAGGTATTTTAGTGTTCAGAAAAAATGCAGAATTATGAAAATACCTAATAAAGCTGCTGCAGTAAGAACATGAAGTTACGGTGGTACACATACAGAAATAATTATTTGTGGGTTTACAAAAATCAGATCTTAATTAAGGAAGAATGAGAGATTTATACTTAAATACACATTTTGAAGGAGAAGACCAGTGGAAGGGGTTTTATGTGCTTAAGTGTTTTTATTTTTTAAATTCAGGATTGTAACAACTATTTCTGGTGTCATACATGTGTTTATGTTATATCAATCCTACAAGGCAGCTAATAAAATGTGGCGTATTAGGAAAAAAGGTCTGTGGTTCAAAAAATATTCTCTCTTGTCAGATATGGAGAACTTGAAACAATATTTCTAAAACAGAAACTGTCTTTATTCAGCAGGTTTTAATGACTTGGTTAAATGTAATTAGCGTTCTGTTGTGGATAATTTTAGCAGGAATGTTGCTATAAACCTCTTTCCACAACTGCAAACATCTCTTGTGCTTTTCAGTGGGCTTATAGCTACTACAAACCCCCTATTCATGTGGGCCAAAGCCTCTACCTTCTGTCCTGTAAATTTTACAGTGCTTTTATGTGCAAAACGTTGCAGCATTTTGGAAACATTAAGATGATAGTACGACTTACTTTAGTGGTGGTTTTATTTGGTTTTATATTTAAACTTGTTTCATTTAAGAAGTGAAGCTTCTAAAATTGTCTTTCACTTTAGAGTTGTAGAGATTAGAGGCTTGTGCTGTGCAGTACAAGCTGTTTAATTTGTTGGGTTTTTTTTTCTTAGGGAGGTTAAACATAGGACCAATAAATTGAACATGTAAGCATAGACGTACTCACGTTTTTGTTTTCTACAGCTGTCGTCGTCCTTCTGTGAGCTGATAGTCTTTATTAAATATCAGAGTTAGCTGCTGTTTTATAATTGACAAGTTCCTCTGCAGTTTTGTGTAAATCAAAACTAAACTGCTGTTATAAAGCAAGCTTGGGATTCAGTAGGTTTTGTATTGCTCAAGGCTCAGGCCAGAAAAGCTGAGGGATTACATTGCCAGGTGCAGGACAAGTTAAAGGTGTTGGCATGGATTTTTAGGTCTGCCACCTTACCAGAACTGTTCAAGAAAACAGGGAGCCATCCAACAATTGTACACAGTTACTGATACCTTATAGCTCCCCGCTTCAGTTGGTTGGCCTTTTCTGGTGTTGGTTCAAAGATGGATGCTGTTCCATCTGAGCAAAACTACATTAAGAAAAGTAATTTAGTAGAGTTTCTCATGAGTGCAGTGTAAAACCTGAAGCAGATTAGGAGGCTGCATGCAACTTCTAGGTGGTTTTGTTCAATGATTAGTATACTTTGTAATAATCATGGGTGAGATCAAGCCATATTGAGAGCCAGGAAGTTGCATTGTTCATTATGTCTGTAAGGAAGCTAATCCTCGGGGTTATCCAGGCTGGAAAGCAAATAGTATGTGTAAGAGGCCTATGCAAGAATTTATGCTGTTAGTAGAGAAATGGGAGTCAATCAGGACTGAGGCAAAAAGCTTTTGAGGTAAAAAGGAAGGGTTACGCTTTCTCAGTGCTACAGGGGGTTGGGCTGTGGACTGGGTCTCGTGCCCCAGCGCATCCTTCCCGTTTTGCACAAGCCTCATTCTGTAAAGCAGGTGCTGCACATAGCAACCCACAGAGGCAGCCAAGTGGAGTGTGCTGGGCAGTGGAGCTGGGACAGATCTGGCCGGGTAAGGGGAGGAAGGCGCTTCCAGCTCTGCTGGTCTGGCAGGTGCAACACAAGCCCCTGCCATGACTTCTTGCAGATGGCAGTGCTGTCCCTGTTCTGCAGCTCCCCACCTCCTCTTGGTGCCAATGTTCTGGGCAGTATCTTTCCCTCTCCCAAGCACAGGAGGGAAGCAAAAGCACATCTTCCTGCTCTGCTGCTCGTTTTTTATGACTATAAAAAATAGATGATACCATAGTGCTGCTCCTGTTTACACCAACAATCCTCCACCAGTCCTGCCATTGGCCATTTGTCAAAATTTAAAAGTGCAAGAACTACACATGCAACAGAGTTTAAAAAACCAAACTTTATTATTACATCAAAATAATTTGTATTTATACACAAATAAAGAAATTATAATAAACTTAGAAAATTTTGCTTTAATAGTCTGAAGCATATTAGTACTTGGTTCCTCAGCTTGCACTGTGCTAGGCATTTTAAAAACACAGTTCATATCCTCCCTGTCTTTTGACCTAAATTTATAGCCAGTTCTAAATGCTCCATCTACCAGAAACACTTTGCAAACAGCACGTACTTTGTACAGTAAAATCAAATCATAACAAAGCCATTCCTGGAGTGTACGTGCTTGTCCTCAGTTGGACCGACACACCACCACTGTGGAACTGGCTTGCTTTGATGTGAGCTTCATCACATCTAGATGTCATCATCTAGTGCTAGAAGAGGTGTGCACTGAAGAAGAGAAAGTGAAGGTACACGCCCCTTCTGCATTTGCTTTTTTATTTCCAGGCAGTTTTGTGTGAAATAGTTAATTTCATAAAGCCTTACATAACTGCATAATGAAGAGGCAAGGAAGACAATGTAATGCTTGTGCTGAAATCCTTTACATCAGTGTTTTCTTAATCTCTCTACAAGTACTCATTATGTTTTGGACCCACTGGTTACTGTAGAATTCAGCTCATGTTTCCAGCAAGTTGGCAGTAACTTGGGCACCTCCAAGGCGTTAAGCAGTTTTATTTTCTGGCTTATGTCTAAACTACTGAGAAAAAGCTAATGATCTTTAATTGCCAACATCAGTCTTGGGCGTTCAGGACAGAAGTATGAGAGCTGGCTAGAGGTGTTAGCATGTTCCCTCTGGCCTGGATAAATGGCCTTGTTTTCACCTGTGATGAGTAGATAGTGGTCTCCTGAATAGAGTAAGCTCTCCTTCAACTTATTTGAACCTTCTTCCAGGCTTCTCTCTGATCATGATACATAACTTGGAAAGAATGCAATCATTCAGTTACAAAGGATCTACAATAGTATCATCATGATTTGGTATTACTATTTTTTGGTGGAATACCAGCAAGAAGTTCTGTAGGAGTACTCTGTTCATAGGATGGGTATCAGTGGCTGTAAGCAGCTCATCAATTATACAGCACATACTATGTCTGTCTGCATTTTTATCCTATGCTGTGTGCATGTGAAGTGATTGTAGTTGCCTTCATAGAGGTTTCATTCTCTAAATGGCAACCATTTTACATTGTTTTGCTTTCTCTAACTCATCTGTTTTGGAGGACAAGAGTTACACACAACTTTGAGAGATCAGAACAGTATTGGCTGTCAAACTCTTTAACAAAATCAACAGACGGGAGTAGTCCTTAACAGGGTGTTATATTCACACTTCTGCTGTGCTGTGCATTCCAGAATCCAATACTCAGGATAATTTCTGCTTCAAGATCTTACGGGAAAAGGTGAGGAGTCAGTGCTGAAACTGATTCCTAGGTTTGGCAGTCTCAGCAGTTTGCACTGGCACCCTGGGCATATCACTTGTCCTCTCTGTTAATTTCTCTCTCTATCCAACAGGGAGGGTAGTATCTAATATGGAAGGACATTTTGAATAGCATTTGTAAAGTGCTTTGAAGATTAGAAGTGCTGTTCAAGTGCTCATAAATTATGCTGGATTTGTTGCAAGATGATTAGACTCATGATTCTGATTTTGTCACCTCATTTCAGGGTTGTTAAAAAATAAAGATCTATTGATAAGAAATGCTATCACAGCTTTTCACT
This sequence comes from Platysteira castanea, assembly GCA_013397175.1. Classification (NCBI taxonomy): domain Eukaryota; kingdom Metazoa; phylum Chordata; class Aves; order Passeriformes; genus Platysteira; species Platysteira castanea. The sequence goes on along the minus strand of VYXC01009631.1, from coordinate 463,040 downwards.
AAAAGAAACATTTAAGCCAAATACCAACTTAACTAGAAAACAAGAAGTATCTCTGGGACAAAACACAGAGATGTCTGTAAGCAGTCCTTAATATATGGAAAATGATAAATTTGCAATATGGCCTCTGCAAAATGTAGGTTTAGGCTGAACTTCACTCTCCGCAAGATGGAAATTTTCTGACAGTTCTGTGTGAAAATCCATTTCAAGAACTAAGTCACAGGCAAGGTCGACACATCATATGTTAAACTTACATTAACACTCTGCTAGCTGCAGAACAGTAAGTGTACTTACAGCAGGTGTAAGTACTGCCTCCAGTTTGCTTGCTTTCTGAAAAAAACCTGTTTTTTAGTTTAGTAATTTTGAACAGTTCGGGGGCTTCACTGTTAAGACAGGCCTTTCAGGATTTACACAGTGGACCACATCCTCAGCTGGCACAAGCTCCAATGGCTTCAGCAGAATTGCCAGCGTCCTCCGAGTTGATAAGCTTATCTCAGTCACCCGACTTAGAGTGATAGAAGATGTGTCACAACCCACAGCTGTCATTCTCAAACTTGAGAAAGGGTAAGTGGAAAGAGTATCATCCTACCTTTTTTTTTCCTTCATGCTGAAGCAGCATTAATCTCAATTGCCAGCCTATTTGCATAGTTAAGAGCTAGCTTTAGTCAAGTGCTAAAAAGAGACTGGGTATTGAGTGGTACCAATTTAGTGCTTATTGCTGCAGGGCCACAGTGGAGATTGTGTTGTGTTATCTCTATGGTTTCTGTGTGACATAACGATCTCTGCCACTGCATGTCAGATTAGAAATCCCAGGTGTGTTGATCCTTTGTTCAACTGTCAGCACTCTCTATGCTGGATACTTCTTCTGGTACCAGCAGAGCCAAGTCCTCCCCATTCCAGGTTGTGCACAGAAGCCAGCTGTAAGACAAAGATAAGACCGATGTCTTTAGGTGAGATAGTTCAGGACAGCATGCTGATTCAGCACCAACAAACACACTGGATAGCACTGTACAGCCATCCTCTGTGGCACCAAGCTGTTGATGAGTCTTAGTAAACAAAAGCAATGACACTAATAGCTCTAATTACACAAGTCAGACAATATCATTACTGCTACCTTTGAGAACAGTACCAAACCACTCTGCCTCTTACAGACTGGAACAACTACCTGTTCTGCTCTCCAGCTGTAACATTGCATGACATGCTAAAAAGAAAGGTGCAGAGAAAGAGTATTCAAAGGGTCAGATATCTGAAACTAATGACAGAAGGTAAAGAAAAACAACTTTCAAAAATTTATGGTGATGATGTGCTACAGTACTGATTGCAAGATGGGCTGATTGATGGCAAATACCTGTTACCTTTTCTGCAGTAGAGTTTGCATTCTTAACAGAAACTTTCTCTACCCTACAACACTGAACTAAACTGAGGATAATATTTAATAGAACAAGTACTTACTGTGCCTTTGTTAATATAACTGAATTTCTCAATTATTTTATTACTTTACTGGAAAGTACTCTACTCACACACACAAGACCCCTTTGCTTCAGTTCCCTCAGGTCTAAAACCCATCACTACCTTAAATTACCATTACTGTAGCTTCTCTGTAAAGACTGTGTAAAGCATTATAATGAAGCAGGAATCGATTTGAAATTATGTGAAATGTTTTAAATCTACAGCATTATCACTGCCTATTTAAATCTTAAAATGCAGCTGATGTGGAGAAAAAAGGTCACTGAGGTGAAGTCTAAGTATTAGGAAAAAATATACAAGTCTCCAGCCAGAATTTTCTTAAGAAAAACATCTTTCTTCCCGATTGTAAATCTATCTAATGAAAACTGATTCTTCCGTCATTTACGTTTTTGTTTCAGCATCCTAAAAAGAAGTAATTTATACTGGAAATAATGTAAAGTGACCTTTGCTTTATGAGTACTCGTGAATGGTATTTCACTGTCAGTATTACTAGAGGGTCACTAGATATGATTAGACACAACTGCTATAGAGGCCGATTTTTTAAACTTGTTTAGAGGTTTATTCTTTTGGGCCTTAAAATCTTCTACAGATTTTAATGGCACTGGGTCACAAGGTACCCATGACCAAAGACCAGGATAGATAGCTTTCCATTAAACCCAGTGGGTGACTGGTCATGTTTATAATCCTCATTAGCATCTAGAAGAGCTCAGATTGCAAAATTAAGCTCATGCCTTTCACATGATCTGTGGGAAAGGCTTTCCTGTAAGAAAGACCATATAAAGGTCTCAAACCAAGGGAAGGCACACGTGCAGTCAAGGGTATGGTGTATCCCCCTGGCAGTACATTCAGGATAGTCTTCAATTTGGGGGAAATTCACAGCACAGAACTGAGGGAAGGTAGCTGGATCAGGGAAAAGGTGTGAATCTAGAGCCACTACAGCACACTACCAGATAGGAAAGTTTGAGAACTGCCGCACTAAAGCATTCAGCTTCAATTCATGTCAAAATAGAAATCACTGGCAAAGGCAGTCAGAAGAACCCTCCTGATCCATACTTACCACAGGACAGACAGTGGAATTAGACAAAGGCCTGCCGATAGGAGGAAGCTAAAGCCTGAAAACCATGCAACAGTAGTTGCATAGAGAATATTAAACAATGAAATTGACATAGTGCCGGTCACAGCTTCTAAACAGGCAATACAAGCAAACACAGCACCTGCCAAAAATAAATGGGCGAATTACAAACAAGACAAAATAAAACAAAAACTCTTCAAAGTACTGAAGTTTTTAAATATGGTTCAAAAGATATATCTGTTGACAGTATTTTTGCAAGTATGCAAGTTACAAGCACTAGAGGATCATACTTTGCTATGACAGTGTCTTCTGTGGCAACCCCTACAAAATGCTAGTTTTTTTAAATGAAAAAAACCAAACAAATATACAACATATTTTGCTGATGGAAACTATTTTTCTTTACTATTATTGTGTCACCATGCCTACTTTCTTGCATTTGCTTATCACATGAAGTTTAACCTGTTCGTCCTCACTAACCATGTTGTGCATATCTCCACCCTTTACCCCTTCCAGTTCTCTTCTTCATTCTTACTTCTCCCTTTCTTGTTTCTTCCTTCTCTAATCTTCACTCTTATATGTGGAAAAGACTGATTCAACAAGGACTGCTGGTTCAGCTTATAACCACTGCCTTCTCATTTTTGAAAAGAAACAAACAACATTTTTTGGACTGAACACCCTTTGAGGTTGCAGTCTATCCTGTCAGTGTCTTGTTGAATGCATTTTCCCAAGCTGCATTCATAGTCACAGGACCATAACCAAAATCACACTAGGTAAGCAGAAAAGGATGACAAGAGGCAACCTGATTCCTGCATCAAACTACACAAGTAGCCAAAGCCCTGAAGAATGCCAAGAAACTGCAGTACCAAAGATGTATGTTAGCACAGCTAGTACCAAGAGATCTTTGTTTTAGTGTACAAAGATTAATCTTTTAAAAAGTAAAACCAATCAGCTCAGGAAAATGTTTCTAGAAAGTAGATATTTCCCAAAATCTAGAAAATAGATGCTCCCCAAAAGCAAAATACGGGATATGAGAGCCATATTTTGAGGCCTGACATGCTTTTTTCTGTGTTCCATTAGGAAAGGACTTTGAGAAGTAATATGTTACATTTCTTGGGACATATTTAGAAGCCACAGGCATAAAGTTGGGTTCCTCCATAGCTGAGGATCCAAGTCTAATTGTTTCCAACTGCTTTGAAGATTGACCACCTACTGCTTACCTTTCTAAATTACTAAATGTGATATTGACTAAATAACAAAAATATATCTTGCTCTGCATGTCAAAATCTTAAAAATGCAGAAGCCCTTGTGAAATCAGTCATATAGTTCTTGAGCATTCTTCTACTTCAAGTTCCCCATGCTCTTTGAACAGTAGTTCATTTGAAAGTTGAAACTTGCAGTAGTTTTTAACATAATGTTGTTTATATTAAAGAAGAACCAGAAGCCATTACTGTCAAGACACAGGGTCGTATTATATGGAATTTGAAAGAAAAGCAGTCTTGAAATACCAATACAGATCTGTGTTTAAAGGTAATCTTCGTACATCTCTGTTCTGAAGCACCATATTATTTTATTGTTTAAAAACAAATTCTACTTACCCTGTTCACCAGTGAGAACCACTTTTGACAGCATGGATCGGAGAACAGGAATAGGCATAAAGCTGAACAAAGATGGCACTCTCACTGTAAAGCAGTCAAGAGATATTGAAGTAATAAAAATCCAGGATTTTACAAATATATTGCAAATGTATTAGTCATATACTTTTGAATGCTTAGTTCCCCAAATAGTAAAAGGCAACAGAAAAGTCAGACTAGATATGCACTGAGACACAATTATCCAAGCACAGAGAAATTAAAAAATCAAATATATTTCTATGGCACTAAAACCAAATCATAAGCAAGTAATTCCATTGTTTCTCCACAGAGTTCATCTTTTAATCAAATCCTAGATCAGTCCGATCAACCATGTACATTTTACTATGACCCTTCCAAGGTGGTATGTTCAATATGCAACACCTGCATTCACTACAGATAACACAGCAGTATTTTCATACATATTGTTGACCACAGAACAACTGATTCTGAACTCACCTAAAAACATGAGCAGGGTAGTTTTGGCAAAGGCAACCATGATCATTCCTCCAATGAAAGAAAACATCCCAATAAAGACAATATAAATGTCTTTGAGACATTTGGAAAATAAGTAAACTCCTAAAAAGCTGGTCAGAGAGACAGAAGTGGATGCAGCTGCTCCATATCCAATGTATACTTCATTCCAGCAGAGCGGCTCATCCAGTTCATACAGTGTAAAAAGTGAACTCCCACCCAGCAGAATAAAAAAATAAGTCATAAATGTAAAAAGTAACACAATTAATAAAATTCTCTTTTTATAAGGGGCAGTTTTAAAAAGCATGTACACTCCAGAAACTGTCTCCCTAAAAAGTTCTTTCCAGGATACTGGTGCCTCATGCTGGAATTGAGATACGCCTACAGTATCTTCCAGAAAAAATACAATATAGATGATATTAATGACATGGAGCAGAGATGCTATCACAAATGTCCATGCAAAGCCTATTCCTCTTAGAAAGTAGCCAGATGACAGTCCTGCCAATCCAGATACAACTCCAAAAATCAAATCCACTACAGCTATTCGTGTTGTTTTCTGCTTCTCATCGTGACACTCCTCTGCTATGTAAGCAAAGCCTCCTCCAAGGAAAGTTGCTATACTCCCAAACAGTCCAGCAATAAATGCGACTGCAAACAGGACTGAGAGTGACAAGGAAAAATACGATATTGCAGTGAAGCTTATGCCAGAAATCAAAGCTCCCACTGATGGTAAAAGTAAAGACCTTTTGTGTCCCTGGCGATCCCCATTAGCTACAATGACAAAGGCAACTATAAGGCTGGGAATGGCCCTAGTTAAATCCAACTGCATATTAAAAACAGAGGCTTTTTCTTGAACTTCCTGCAAAGAGAAAATAAAAATAATTTTAAATACTATTATACATTGGGGGAAAAAAATCTGTAACAATATTACATCCATGATTATTAGTATGCAATATAATGAATACCACTGTACATGTTTATAGATTATAAATTATATTATTATAAAACAAAATGCATACAATGTAATTTTATAAGACTATATGACACTATGATATATTAAGCTATAATAAAGTACAGTGCACTACTATATCTTTATAAGAATGCGTTATATTACAGTAATCACTAATACAAAGGAATTGCATATTCAGACTGCTGCTTTTGTAATTTGATCTTCAATATTCCTCAAACATTCCTTGTTACATTTTAAACCAGAACTTAGTGCTTAAGACACAGTCTTACTAGTACTGTTGACAGAGAAGTTTCAATGCAGACAAGAGGACAATTCTTCTGAACATGCACATAAAAGAGCTGTAAGTATCTTAAGCTGCAAGTATCTCCTTCAATAAAGGGTATGACAAAAGGGCACTGGGCTATTTTAATACTACTCAGAAATCAGTAGTAAACCAGTCTTTGATTAAGGAACACACCCCATGCTCCCTCCTAACAGGAGACAATTTTTCCTCCCAAATAATTCTATTGAGGGGGTTACAAGAAACAATTCATGGACTAAAACATATTATGCAAGTAAACAGATCAGGATTTGCTCTGACATCCCACTGTACAGTGTTACTGCTACTACTACTACAAACAGTAATAACAATGATAAATGTGAAATACAGCTTTAAATATTATACTGACTCAGAGGTATGTGAATTAATTGATTTTGCAGACACTGTAAAGCTCTGGGTTCAGAAACTGTTCAAATCATTGATTGCTCTAGATACACCACACCAGGTATTCACATAAGGAACAGCAGCTAACACTATAAAAATAAACTGTAAACACCCATTATGGGGAAAATTTCAGAGTTCTTTTTAACAAAAGTATAAAAATAAAATGTAGCTGAAAACAAACCATTTAACAGAGCATGAATAGCTGCAGAAAAAAAGAATTTAAGAGCGTTTATTTTTTAAAAAATTGTTATCAAGCCAGCTGCTAAAGGACACTCAGCAAGCTAATTCAGATCTTGTTTTTAATGCATAGATGCAGACCCAACAGGAGAGCAGCCACAACAGCCCTTTTAAAGACAACCACCTGATCAGACAGAAGAGCAGCAGGGGAAAAGGAAGCAACTTTATTCATGCAAACCCTTTATACTCTCTAAGATAAACTTTCAGATGCAGAGAGTAAAGTCATGCTGAAAGTTTTCTTGGAGTTTTCTGAGGCGTAACACTGACTTGGGCAGGCATTGTGCTCTTCAATCAGCAACAGGTACAGTTGTGCAAGTCTGCCCACGCCATTCTCAGCCTGAATTCAAGCCAGCTATACTCCATGTTTCAGGCGTCTCCTCTGTAGCTAACATAATCCTGACTGAATAGCATCCAAAATTATCAAAACCCCCTAAAACTTACAGGAATGTACTTTGGGCAATTTTAAAAGCTGCTGAATGCTTTATAAATTCATATTTATATTTACAGACAGAGACCATGAGTTTCTAGTTCAATGTCTTCATTTGCTTACAAGATACCAGGTTTTATTGCAAGAGCAAAATTCAACTGATCCTGAGGTTCTCAAGGAAAGCCTTCAAGATCCTCAGCACTCTGAAGTGCTCTCTTCCCTTATGGTGTCTGACTGCCTTAGGATTCAAGACATCCTGTCCACTGGCCAGCACTGTTGTCACCCTGGAAGGGTCAAAACCATGAAGACTGAACAAACTGAGATGGGAAATGTTTTTCTATCTTTAACTCCTCTGCTGCTGACAAAGAGAACTCTATATAGTTGCAGACATTGCTTTACTAGGATCATCAGGTTCAAAGACATGAGCATCAAACAGATGCTACTACATTCAAAATAAAAGTTAATATGTATCATCTCAATCTACACTAACCACATAATACAAATATTATTGCCAAACCATAATGGAGTGTAAAACCTGAAGGAATTTTAAAAAAAAACCACTTGGGTGTCCTTGTTTTGGAAGAAGTTGTGCAACATAAAAAACATGGCTACACATTCAGATACCACACATGATCATGAACTTGCTGGCATAAAAAACTTGGCATCTACTGACAAGAAGACAAGACAAGAAGAAAAACATAAGTACAGGAAAAATCCATTTAGAGTGTAAGGCGTGCAACTGCCCACTCTATGGTTTTATTAAGCCAAAGGAAAAGAGTATAGAAAATGATAGGTCAAACCTTCAGCTGCTTTGAAATCACGTAACTCCATTAAATAATCAATGGAACTAGATATATTTGAAGAGAAAGGTCTAGTTTTTTAATCTGCAAATTCACTCTGAAAGATTACTCATGGTGGACAGAAATAGATATGAAAATCACTTATTTAAAAATTAAAAGAATGAAAATGAAGAAGCAAGTAACTTATACAAGGATTAAATTAAGAGAGAAGTGCAGCACCTGAGATTGAACAATCTACAGGACATGATAAATTGGCAGGCTCATAAGATAAAATATTCCTGACTAGCAAGGCAAAATGCATGGGTTGGATAATAAATAAATGGAAAGATAAATAATGTTTAATGATTAATAACATAGCTCTTTCTGAGATATTAAAAAAAGGATTATCCAAGTCAGTGATCAGAATGCTTCAGCTTGTATTCAAATTACCTTTGAACTCACTTTATTATGACTATTTTTTTCAAATTGTAAGAAATAATTAATCTAAATTCTGCAAAGACTAACCATTTTGAATTATATTCTACCTTTTTTGCAGGCTCCAAGTGATTTTTGTCTTCAATTTCCTTTTACATTTTGCTTAGAAATAGGTGACGTTAGTATAAAGCTTCTTTATTCTCACAACATAAGGACTTAAACTAAATTAACTGTTAAGAGAGATGTTCTTTTTAACATAAATGCCAAACTGGGCCTTACAGCAAAAGTTACAATATCTATAAACCTAATTCAGTTAGGAAGGTCTTGGAAAATCCAGAACACCTACTTCCCACTTCCTCGTGAAAGGGTTTGGAATTAAGTTACTGGATCTACTCTTTGGCCCATACACAGGACAATTACTCAGCACAGAGGCCCATTTGCACTTAAATTAATGCGAGTTTTGAGCATTTAAATTCTTACACTATGGTAACTAATGTGGTATAAAAATGCAGCAAGGCATCCAGACAAGAGTGTAATTGTTCAAAAGCTCATGCCCTACTGCTGGTCACTGAAATGCAGGGAATTGAAATTTGGCAGGAAAGGAAAACTCAGAAGTTCTGTTGGCCAGTATTCAACCGCTGTCTCTAAGGTCTCAAGTTCTCAAATATCAAATTAACTATACTTTGTAACCAAAAGACCTGTAAAGTGTGAATTTGCCCTCACATCAGAGACACTATCTAAACTTCAGATGAAGTTAAGCACTCTGCTTCAGTGCTTTGCAAAAAGAAATACAAAGTCTTATATCCTAAACTATAGGTGATGGCATTTTGAAAATCAGGTTGAATCTGAGGGGGTTGCAAAATGCAAAGATGTATTTGAAACAGATTTGACGGGCACTGCAATTAGAATTGTATGCACCATGTATGGTGTTCCTGGAGAAAATGGCCAGACACGGCACCAAATGCTAATACTAAATGGCTAATACTAAAGGAACACTTTGTGGGAGTAACATACAAGCATTACTCAGACAATAATTGGTAATTTCCTCCATGGGTCAGCCCAGAAACCATGTTGGACTGCAATTCTATTGACCTTTTTACTTTCACATTCTTTCTACTAAGACCAGCTTCTGTTACATAACAAAGAACCTACACCACACCAGAAGTCCTGAATTATTTCTTTGATCACCTTCACTGGAAGCATGTACCATTAACAATCTCCTTTTATATATGACAAATGAGGCAGATAAGCTCAGGCGTTCAGTCTTGTGCATATGCAGCACATCAGAGATTCAAATATGGGATGTGAGAAAAAATTTTCAAGTACCTACCAGCTTTTCAGCAGTGTAAGGGAATGCCAGCTGACTGGTTCTGTAACCCCAACTTCTGTGTAATTTATACTCTGAATCATTTACTTTTCTGACCCTACAGTGGTTTCATCTTTCACTTTATCCAACCCAACTGCCAATTGTTGTTGTATGGTTCTATTGCACCTCTTCTGAAAACATGTTCCCTCTGCTATTCCCATGTTAGACACAGCAATCATGTGGCCACTGAGTGTGCCAGAGCAGTGTCCTGCTTCAGAAAAAAACCCATCACTCAAAAAGCAAAAAACCCGAAACAAGAGTTGAACTTTCTGTTGAATCAGTGCCCCACTCAAATCCAAACCATAACCTGTAACTGCAGAACTGTGACATACAACACATGGAGTGAGAGGGGAAAGGGAAATGAAGAATGACCATCTCTTCTGCTGGCAGCTGACAGCTCTGCTTAAGTGTAGCATTGAAACTGCACTGGGAGTTCAATGGAACAGGTACCATTCAGCAACTAGCTGTCCAGCATGCTCAACTGCGGGAAAGTGGTAAAAATGTAACTAACATGGATGGGATCCTGACATCTTGACGTCTTTGTATTCCAACAAGGCAGAGTAGTACTCTGAATGGCAAATCATCAACTGTATTTGATTATGCAAAGATCAGTTAATTTTTTCCCCTATGTTTTAAAAACACAGAAGTCCTTATTTTAATTTCCCCCGTTCCTCATTCTTGTAATTCCTCTGAAATACATGTTTTAAGCTAGATCTTATTCCTCAAAACGACAGGGTATGTGCTAAACTTCACATGGTTACAAAGAACAGTCGGAGCCACAGAGAAAACGGATGGCTCACAAACACAACATGCACAATGGTCGTGGGAGGAGGAGCCTCCAGTCGTACCCGCTGTCATGTCAGCCCAATGCTAATTTAGGCCCCATTCTCTCAGACGATTTTCAACTCCCGCTAAAATACGAGTTTACCTCAGCACCTTCCTGGAGACAAATCCTTGTCTTTAAAGCACTATCACTACGTACAGCATGACATTAAAACGAGGAGACAGTGAGGCGAGAGCAGGTTACAAAACTACGGCTTTCCGGAGAATTAAAGGTTAAGGTTATAAAAAAGGAGGTTATACTGAGGCAGCACCTCCTGGCTGCAAGTTTATTTACAATTATTATTCCTCCCCCGCCACTTGCCTTCTGTTTGATATAAGCCGGGCTGCTCTTATTCTGCTCGCAATGACTGACATTGCTGTCGCTCACGAAAGTGGAGTTGTACTCCTGCTCCCACAGCCGCCGGTAGATGAACTGCTCCACCAGCGGGATCGTCAGGAAAGACGCAAAAACGTAGATGAAAATGACGGGCTCCACGCACAGAACCTTCTTCATTTCTGTGTCTGGGCTTCAAACCCTGCACCAGAAAACAAAGCGCAAGTGCTCACGAGGTGAAAGCGAAACACCCGAGAGGCCGCCGGCTCGCTGACAGCCCCATGCACGGAGGGGATCCTCCANGGGGCCGCGGCCTGGCGGCGGAGCGGGGTCCGTGTGCGGTGTTTGTCCCCGCGCGGCTGCTGCCAGAGGTCAGGACACACCAGCATCGTGGCGATTTCAGCACCGCGCCGCACGCCGCCCTCAGCGCTCCCCGGGCCCGCGGCGTGTTTGGGCGCAACGAGGATCTGCGTGATCAGCGGCATCTCTGGCCTCGTTTAGCACCGCGACCCCGGTCTGGAGCTCACCCTGCACAGGGGCGAAGTGGCCGTCCCTGCCCGAAGAGGAACCCGCGGCGTGCTGCTCCTCCGTGCTCCTCCTCCGTGCTGCCGTGCACCCCGCGCTCAGCTGATACAGCTTAGAGGTTTTATTATAGCTGCTCCCCTTCCGTATGCTCTCGGCTTGTCAGCGTGTGTAAAGGCAATATTTGTTAGCCACCATCTGGTCTCTCATTAATAGAATCATAGAATCGTTTAGGTTGGAAAAGACCTCTAATATCATGAAGTCTAACCATTAACCCAGCACTGCCAGGAAGAGACAGATNCGGCGCCCCCGCCCCGCCGTGCCCTCCGGGGTGTCCCCGCCGCCCGCCCTGCGCACCCGCCCGTCCCGCAGTGCCGTGACACCGGGAGGCGGGACGGGGCCGGCCGTGTCCCTCAGCGGAGGAGTGTCCCCCGCCGCGCCGTCGCCGCCCCCTCGGCCGCGGCCGCCGAGAGGACGAGGCCGGGTGCCGCCATCTCTGCCCGGTGTCCCTGTCTCGGCCCGCGGGCGGGGCGCTGCG
>VYXC01009631.1:419529-451214 GCA_013397175.1 Platysteira castanea | reverse complement strand
CGGCTGCTGCCAGAGGTCAGGACACACCAGCATCGTGGCGATTTCAGCACCGCGCCGCACGCCGCCCTCAGCGCTCCCCGGGCCCGCGGCGTGTTTGGGCGCAACGAGGATCTGCGTGATCAGCGGCATCTCTGGCCTCGTTTAGCACCGCGACCCCGGTCTGGAGCTCACCCTGCACAGGGGCGAAGTGGCCGTCCCTGCCCGAAGAGGAACCCGCGGCGTGCTGCTCCTCCGTGCTCCTCCTCCGTGCTGCCGTGCACCCCGCGCTCAGCTGATACAGCTTAGAGGTTTTATTATAGCTGCTCCCCTTCCGTATGCTCTCGGCTTGTCAGCGTGTGTAAAGGCAATATTTGTTAGCCACCATCTGGTCTCTCATTAATAGAATCATAGAATCGTTTAGGTTGGAAAAGACCTCTAATATCATGAAGTCTAACCATTAACCCAGCACTGCCAGGAAGAGACAGATCTCGTTCTCTCCGGGTCTGGCATAGCTGGTGCCGTGTGTCAGGGGAAAGGCCTCGTGGCCTGTGTCCCTGTTGGAACAGCTGCTGGGGCACCTGCTGCAGCTCCGCACGAAAGGCTGTGCTGGTGCGGACCCGTGCGGTTTAGATCCGGCCTCTGCCCACCCTGCTGGACACAGCGCGGGGAGCACATCCTGGCACCTGCTGCAGTGTCCTCCCAAGACAACGCCGAGTAATGACTCTGGCCTTGTCACAGGTGGGGTACACCAAGGAGAGGTGACATAGATGGGGAGTCCCAAAGGACCTACTTTCAGTCTTAAATACTGGTTCTCCATTACAAGTACTGCAAAAAGTCCCTTTTGCTGAAAGCACATCAGAACTTCAAAGTTTCCCTAGTGTATTTGCTCTCTTAAAATAAGGACAGTTTAGAAACTTCATGACAATTAAGTCCTTTGATAAAGTGATTTGAAGACAGATTATCCGTAACATGGGTCAAATGATCTTGAGTAATGCTTTAACTTGTTCACTGCCATATGACACATCATTCAGTCCCAAATTTAGGGACAACACTGGCTTGTCAAGTGTCTCTTGGCATAGGATCAACCCAATGTACAGGCTCAGTGGCCTTGATCATTTACTTGAGCTTCTTTGGTCTAGCATGTAGGCTTGCTCACAGAGGCACACAGGCAGACTGAGTCAAAAAAAGTGCTACTCTGGCATGAGATCAGCTTGTAGAGAGTGGCGTCCTTCTCCTAGACCCGTCCAAGTCCAAAGTCTGACTCATCCTGTGACAGAATTTTATTTGTCACAAGGTAAAGCCAAAACAATCATGTGAGGCTGCTGAGTGAGAGGGGCTGTTCAGGTCACTCATCCAGCTGTTAACATTTATTTGAGCAGGGTGAAGACAGTTGGAACTTTCTGTTGTTCCACAGAGGGATATTGTCCAGAGCCCCATTAAGTTTCTTGCCAGATCCAGTTTTGCTGAAGAGCGTGTCACTTATGAAGGAACAGAAGTGTCTTGAGTGCAGTCCAGGTTGCTGGCCAAACTTATTTTAGTACAGTTCTTTCAGGACAACCTTCCCAGTGCCAAAGAGTGGAGCTCTGGATCTGTGTTCTTGAGAGATCCTCTGCTTCTCTCCTTCTTAGTAACTGTGTTTAAGTTTGGGCTTGGGTTTGCAGAGCCAAGTGGCTCCAGCAAAATCGTGATCTCACCAGTGCTGAAGGCAAAGCTGCAGCCTGAGCTGGTCACCTCAAAACACCTTTTTACCTTTGTGCAACAGCTTGAAGCCTGTTCATGTATATCTTTCAGTGCTGACACAACATATTCCCCTCAAGAAGGTGCACTGGAACAGACTTGGCCCTCATTTGTTTCCAGTCCTCCCCTGCAAAAGGAACCAAAACCAATAGATGTGATTGGACTTTTAAGATCAGACTTAGCCGGGTGATGCCTATTCTTTGAAGTTGAGCATTTCCAAATAACGCAATACATGGCAAGCTAGCTTCCTCTCTCCCCTGCCACCAGTATTCACACTGGCCCAAATTTGAGTGACATGCCCATGAACAGACTTCACAAAGGTCACAGGCATGTGGTGGCTGTAGCTCTTCAGTTTGCACTGGTTTGCATTTTGTTTGTGACATCCTCAATGTGTGAAGAATTGAAGGAGCACATGCATTCATTGTAGAGGTCAGGCTTTCAGGGAGCACTTTCTAAGCTTCCAATAAAGAAAATCTGAAGTCCAAACAAATTACTGATCTTTGAAGGTGGTATGTTGCTTGTCTGTCAGGGCGTGCAAAAAGGGAGGCATGCAATGAAGTTCAAAGTTCAGAACATTAGGGGACTTCTGAGAGAGCCCACCAACACTAGTCAAAGACATTGTGTTACCTTCAGTGATATAAATGTTCAAATAAAACCTCCTGCACTTTAAGGAATTACATTCACACAAATCATTGATACTATAAATATTTTTTTCTGAGCAGATTCTTTTGATAAAGATGACATTTTGGAGAAATGCTATGCTGAAATATTTTGATATACTGAAAACATCAGTAGTGCTTTAATAAGTGATATTGCCATGTAAAATGTGATTTTAATTGCCTTCTAAGAAGTTAAATACTTTTTAAAATTGAATTGGCTTTGATTTACCGTGTTAACAATCTACTGAGAACCTTAGCCCTCTATATGTCATTTATGGATTACAGAGTAACATTACTGTAGTGTTTCTACTAATGTTCAACTCATGTTTTTGAGGCTATCTTGATAACAATGCTTAACACAAATTTAAAAAAGGAACCTAAAAAGGGAAGAGAAGCATATTTTTGGCAGAGAGTCTGTTTAATACAATATGCAGTTCTGCAGAAACCTTTCATATCGTGTGCCAAGCCCATGAGCAGGGCAAACAAAGATATATGAAGGAAGTTCTCCAAATATTGCCACTGGGAGAAAGGAGAAGAGAGCAAGTCATGTAATTCTGCAGACATACCTAAGTTTAGATATAACTGTAAAGGTTTGGGCAACAACATCCCACTGACTTTGTGTTCCTGAAAGTGGGGTGTTCTGAACACCTCTGTCACAGCACTAGTGCTACTGCTAACTGCGGTCTCCATGCCATATGGCACTTTTTACTGTTCCAAAGTGTTGTGTTGAAAATTTGTGCTTGTTTGAATCCTCAAACATATGTAAAGCATCAGGATATATTTATTTTTTCTGAATAAGACAGTTCTAACTGAACTGGTGTTCTTGCTGGCCTCTCAATTACACACCACAAAACAGCAACTATTTCTAAATGGTGTGGTTTATTCAGTGGTTTTGCTTTTCAGTTATTTTCCTCTCATACTCATATATTTGCAAGTCCTCCTTGCTCACCTCTGATTATTTCATGTCTCAGAGTTAGATATTACCACTGAAAGCCCTTCACACTGGCTTTCCTGTTTAGATGACTCAGTGGAGAATTTAGCAGCTTCCTTCACACTGCGTTCAGGTGCAGTTTGTGCAGACAGCCCATTGTGGTTTTGCCCAGTCCTAAACAAACCTACAAAAGGTACTAAATCTGCTGTGACTGGCTTTCAGACTGCTTGAGGATTTGAAATTCATTTTATGCAGCTACTTGGTGTTTGAGGTGATTTGGACTTTTGTTTTCCTTCCTGTTTTGCTTTCAACCACATTTATGTACTAGGCATGTGATAGCTCTTTGCTGTAGATAGCTGATATAGGTTGTTTACGTCTGACTGCGTTGCTTAATGCAGAATTTCTAGTGAGCCATTTTACAGCCCCAGTTCAGCACCTTAGTCGTGCTTTGAAAAATAACTCGTGGTACTGGTAGTGCTGTGCTGCCTGACACTCCCTGTCCCCTCCCTTCGGAGCTGTGTATTGGGTGGCGATGATCAGCAGCAGCGTGCTGGAGATAGCCCTGGTTACCGTGACTCAGCTAAGTGCTCGTCTCTTCCGTCTGTGTTTCACTTCACCCGTTTGCAGAAGTGGACAAAGGCATCCTTCTGCCTAGATGCATCTTTTAATCTGAAACAGCAGGTTTCTTTCCTTTTTAAGATTTCAGTTTATTTGATGTAAACAGTTCCTTAACGAGGAACTGAAAGTAAGCAGCTGAGCCAGAGCTGGAGTGGCTGCTTCTGAGTCACATGCTGTTCTGTTGCAGGAGGCTATTATATTTCATCTGTTCTTAAAATTTTGCCAGAGCAAAGTGCTTTCCCTGTTTGCTAAATGAGAATGCTTTTCATTCCTAGTGAGTTGTTGGGACTGGCCAGCTGCATTCCCTTTTCAGAGATAAGGACTCACCATCTACCATCACCCTCAAGAGAAGCAGCAGCTTTTTGAGAAGCTTCACAAGGAACAGTGAAGAGAATGCAGTGTGTTTAGTGTACAAGTATTTAAGCTGAGTATCATCAGGAAGGTGGTGACAGATGACAAGCTATTCTCATCTTTCAAAGTCAGTGAGAGATTTGCTGTTGTTCTCCCAGAGGACCATACATCAGGCTTGAGCCTGAGCAGTCCAGCTGAACTCTTGAGATCAGTGACAAAGGCTTCATCACTTGAAGGAGTTTGAGTTAGGGTGAGTGAGGCTGTGTCTGTATCCCAGACATGGATTTCACATGCTCTTTCCAGTTTTAGATTCTCAAGGGAAAAAGAAAATGGTCTCAAAGGTGAACCTGTGAAAGGTTTCAGGGGAAGCAGGACTTCGGTCTGCTTTGCTGTGGTTTAGGTGGTAATGGCATTTTTCCTTCACCAACTGACCACCAAAACTATTCTTGACATTCGAAGCAGCAGGGGACACAATTATCAGTCCTTATTCTTATGCATCAAAAAATACCCAAATACACCCTTTCCCAGATCTGTTCAGAAGGATCTGCAAAGTGATGTTCAATATGTCCTATTACTTTAATTGAAATAATTCATTTCCTGGCATGATTCTGCTGTATATTTGTGCACATAAACATCACTGGGTATTTATCCCAATGACACTCTTTTTTTTTTTTTTTTTTAATAGTTGGAAGGACAGTAGATCCCCTGGTGGTCTCTTAGGTATCATAGAACTGCAGCAGAAAATTCCCCAGTTTCTTTCAGATTATCACAATATCTGAAGCAGATTTGTCATGTGCTGTTTTCAGATAAGTTCCTTGCAAGACTTCTTATACAGGAAGATGAGGCAATATTGCTGAAAATAATATGGCACTTGGATCCAGCTTTAGGCATCATCATAAATTAATTTCTTTTAGAATAGTGGGGAATGCTATTTATTGCTCCCACAGGGAAAGTAAATAATAAAGCAGCTCCATTCCTTTGGAAATTGGAGCTCATAAAGGGAAGGTGTTGAGTTTAGCCAATTGAATGATAAGTGTGAAGGCTCGGGTTAAGCACCTTAAACAGGTTCTTCAGGGACCTGTTAAACCCAATAACCTAACCATGGCAGATGAAGTTCCTGGTTCAAGAAGTTCTTGAACTGATGATTCCTGGAAGCAGGGAAGGTATCCTGAGAACAGTCAGCATATGTTCTTTACCCTGTTTTCTGAGCATCTGTTATTTGCCACTGCCAGAGAAGGGATTCTGAAGTAGCTGAACTTTTGTCTACTCGATAAGGCCATACTTATTTCAGTAGGACTGCAGTGCTGATAGAAGAGTAGAGCTAGCATTTTTAAAAGATTTCATAAAAACTGGGAGCATAAAAATAGGAGCATACAAGGCAAAGGCTGTATGAATTAACAAAAAGGAGAAGCTGCTCAAATAAATTTGCACAAAGATGCACACCTTGGGCTATAACATTTACTTACAGGCAGTTTTGCCCTGAATTATTCAGCTGTATAAATATATGACTTTGCATAACATCCTGGAGAAACCTTTTATTTTTTTGCATGGGCCTAGGGATAGTTGTTTTTTTCTATGAGAAGGTACAAGTATTTTTCAGATAGCTTTGAAAGTGACTTCCTGAGCCTGATCAGAACTTGCTGAGCTTTAAGCTTGCCTCACTGTAAGCAGCAAGTTTCACCTTCTGTCTATTTCAAAAATTAGGTTTGTGGTGGGGTAACTGGAAACCCATTATCAAGTGTTTTTGCATAACAGAATTGATAGTGACAGTGTGCCTTACAGACACTGAACCTCCCGTTCATAAGTGTGCTGTCTGCTTTCCCTGACTGGATTTGTATGGCATGCCCATGGCTGCTAAAACTACTTAATGGGAGAAAGAACAGCTAATAAAGCACTTTGGGACTTAATTGCAAAATTAATTTGGCAAACAGAAAAAGTACTGCCTGACTCTTGGAGATCTTTTTTTCTTTTTCTTTTCTCCTCTGTTGCCAATTCTCGTCGACTGTGCTGTGATGGTTTTCCTCTTTGCCACTCCAAACTCCCTGCTACCCCGTACCCTCCTTTGGTGCATTTTAGCTTCCTACATCCCCTCTCCTCTGACCACTTCTCTTTGGCTTAGGCCATGTGATGGCCTTGGGAGCTCTTGTCTCCCTGGCATACCTGAAGCTTGGGAATACTTCTTGTTATTTCCATGCCTTATTTCCCAACATTGAAACTTCAGAAAAGCAGCTGGGCCTCCTTCCATAGTTGTTTCCAGCTCATTGCAGATGTCAGCTGAGTGAAGCTTGGAAGCATGAAAAAGAGATGGAAACCAAAAAGCTGTGCAGATGAAGCTGCTCGCCAATCTTCCAGCCAGTGCCTTTAGCTTCCCTGTTGTTTTACACCGGTTTCACTCTGCCTGTCCTGCTCCATCCACACCCGTTTCAACACTGGCAATCCAGTCTCTGTGTTGCCTTCTCACATCTTTTCTTTTTGAACTTGAATAAGCTCTGTTTATTCCATATTGACAAGAAAACCCTTTACAGGTATAGTATTTTGAGCCTGAACTTGCATGCATTTTCCAGGGCAACACGGGAAAAGTTCCTCTTTCCAAACTGAGCAATTCTATTATTTTTGAAACGAAAACACATTAGCGAAGACATCACTAAATATCTTCAGTGATTCAAATAGATTCATAAAACAGATTTACAATATCATAGATATATGTGTACTCAAATATCTATTCAATACTTGTATACATACTGTATTCAAATATAAATAATGTTTACCTCAGAAAAGCTAGTCATGTGAAACAGTGAGTACTTGAAATACCCTCTTCTTCCCCTCATCTTTTGTTTTAAACTTTCTGAAGACTGGACTGACATCACAATACTGTTGTTTTATAAAAACCTCTGAAAATGTTTTAAGAGAGAAATGGATACACACTCAAAAATACCACAGCTTGAAGTTTGTCCTTTCTATTTCAAATTTCCTGACTGTGTCTTTTGTTTTGTTTTTACAAAACTGAACTGGTAGAGGACCCCCTCCCTGCCCGCCCCTTTTCTGCTTGTCGTTGTGTTTCTTGAGCGGCTGGCACTCCTCTGGGGCTCCAGAAGAGCTCTGTCAGTACAGGAGGTACCAGCCTTGCTCATGTCTACGACCAACCCACCTGTAAGCTTGGGTTCATGAGATGGTGACAGGTGAGTTGTGTTTCTTTGGCCTGGCTTTTTGGCATGTTTAGAAGATATCAACAACAAATATAACTATTTAAAAGATCTTTGCTTATTTACTGTGTGAATCAAGGAGAGATTGATTCATGATATCTCCATGCTCAGCTATTTCTTTTTAATCTCTGAATAAAAGTAACACTTCTGACTGTCACTGTTATTGTCCTTAGCCCTTGGTTTAATAAAAGAAGAAATCCAATTTTAGCATGCCTCATCCTAATCCAAACCACTAATGCTACTTTACACTGATAAGATTTATTGCAGATCAGATAGTGTCTGACCAAACCACTCCAGTGCTTTTCCTACACGACAGCCACAGGCTATCCTCCTTTGCCCTGTAAGTTAAACACTACTTTTTTTCATGATCTGACAGCAAGGCTTGTGGTTAAAAGTACTGAAACTTTTCATTAAATTGTACCTTCCCTGGCTGTTACACTGAGGCCCTGTCTGAAAATTGTTCCTTGCTGCTGTGAGCAAATTCAGCCCATGATTGCAGGACATCTGACATGATTGCTGTTGCAGTGTCATTTACACTTTTCATTTCTTTGGGTTGTATGCAAAACACAGGGAATGTGCTGTGTGCTCTTTTTTGACTGCTTGTCAGAGCCTGGATGAAGAGAGATACAAAGTGGTTGAGGGGGGCTGGGTTGTCTGGGGTTTCCCATCTGTCTTCTCCTCATGCTGTTCCCTGGGTGTGTGGTATAGACTAGATACCACATTTTGGGATGATTGGGGTGAGGTGAGCTAACTTCATCTTCATTCTTACATTTTCTGAAGAAAATTTGGTACCAGTATTTTAACTAATTTGCACCATATCTGATTCTTCTTTCTTTGTAAGGTTGGTACTATTTACCTGTCTTTGAAAAGCTGCTGAAATGAATGTAGCCTCAAGCATTCTTTAATTGAGGGTAGCAAAATACATATTTCTAATAAGTAAGAGTCCTGGAATTACCGACTAAAGACTGATTTAATTCTCCATCCTAGTGCAATTCTTCAGTCTGAGTCAAATACAATTTCACAGTTCTTTCATACTGAACTCAACATAAAATATTTTATACTTTTTTTGTGGAATCACCTCAGACTCTTACAAGCGCATTATACTAATTACCTATTTAATGAGCACAACTGAAGAAAAGGGTGTACTTACAGGGTTCAGGGAACACTGTACGAGAGAGAGAATTATACTATTCCTAGAATTTCAAGAGAGGATTTTGTTTTCAAGCTAGTAGAAAAATCAGCCCAATTTCAGAATTAGGTAGTGTGAAATCCCAAAGTAAATGGTGGAAATTTATACTAAAATTTAAAGAATCATGCCTACTACCATACAGGAGAGTGAAGTTATGAAAATTCTTCTTTGATTACATCCATTTCAGTGGCCAGATTTCTTGCAAGGAGCAAGTTTTAAGAGGATGCAGGGAGGGTCAAAAAACTGAGGATAACTCCAGGAAATTTAAGGGGAAGCATGTGAGATAGAGGTTGCTCTGCTGCCTTCCCTCCCCTCCCACACCAATCTTCTAATGAATGATGAAGGGCTGTTGAATAGCAACACTATTTTTAAGCAGCATATGAGGAAAAAAATTGTTAAAATGCAATGAAAATTCTATCCAAAGATGAATTTACAATGGAAAAAAAAATCTGAGCAAGGTGGGATTTCTAAATCTATTGGTCCTATATAAAAAAGAAAAAAAAAAAGACTTTGTGACATTTCATGGATATTAGCAATAATACCTGTGCAACAACTGTATAATCATTGCACATAATGGAAGGAATGCAATGGATGCAGATTAGGACACAAGTATAGCTATTATAATACATTAATGTGTTCTGTAGTGATAAAAGGAATTTAGAAAGACGAAGCGAGTGATAAAGTCAACAATATCGCTTGTTGACAATTTATTACTCATTCCCCTTCAGTAATGGACATGGTATAGAAATATCTCAGCAGAATGATGAGGCTGCAGGTAGAAGACAATTGCAATTACTTCAGAAAGGTGAAAAGTAGCAGATGCTTTAACAACCCTGGGGAACACATCTGATGGAGGCAGCTGCAGTGTTGTCATATTAATGTCTGTCTCTCAGACAATCCTCTATATGTTAAAAAGTCATGAGAAAATAAGCTGTCATCCTCAGTGTTGTGACCCTGCCAGCCTTACCAGAGCAAGGCTGTCTCAGTTGCTGAGTCCCATCAGCTAGACAACAAAATGGAAATCAAGGTAATAATTATTCCCTAAAGTATTTTTTTTTCCTGACTATCAACCATCCTTTCAGCCAGCAAAAACTGACAATCTTTATTTTCTGATTGTACTTGGAATTTCTCATTTTTCAAACTACTGTCTTTAGAATTTTTTCTCTGCTGATGAAAATATGTACAATGTTGAATATGATCAAATTTTTTCCAATTTGCGTGAGAGCAATAACAACTCATAGCTTTCAGCTACGACTGCACTGTACATTTCTGCACAGTAAATATTCCTCTCTCCCACATGTTTTTCATGCTGATGAACCTTCCTGAATGCTATGCAATATCACTCAATCTATAAAATGGCTATTAGGGAGCCCTGGTTATCACTCCAGCCATTCCCTGTGTGGGATTGGGATGGTAGTATCTGGCAATATTTGATTTTGCAACTATCATGATATCCTGCCTTGCCTATCCCCTTGAGGCTACTGTTATTGTCTGGAGTCATCTGCAGGCAGTCTGATACTGCTTGCAAGTAGACAGCTCTGGGAATTTTTTTGCCTTTCGCGCTTTGAAGTGTTGCTTGAGAAAACTCTGCTTTCATCCATTTTCCCCCCTTTAAGCTGTTGTGAGCCATCATTTGCAGTTCTTTGATTTGATGGTGAAATGCAAAGGAATGCTCCAGCCTTATCTTCCCTTGGCTGGACTGCAGTCCTAACAAGCTGGAAGTGATATATTCCCGTTAAAGTCTCATTGTATCCTCTTCTGCCTGGCTTTCCTGATGCTTAGCCACCAAGGCAGTGGTAGTGTGCAGGATTCCTCACTGAACTCTGCCTGTCTTTCTGCCCTGACCTTGAGCACTTCTCTAGTGGAAAATGCTATGCAGTGATGCCCAGCTGCTGAGCACCTTAAACAGGGTAAGGTGGATTGTGCCAAAATGTCTGTGTGCAGGAAGAAGAGTTTCTTCACCTTTTGATCCACACATCTTTTGTGCCCTCTGTGCATCTTCTGGATCCAGCTGCAGCCTCTGCACTGGAAATTAATGATACAAAGGTAAGGAAACTACGAACCAGGCCTTGGAGGGCCCACAAAACAAGGCACAAAGCCAGAATCAGGGATACAGTGATGATTATGCCATTATCAGCACCGAGTCATTGGATATTTGTTGGCCACCACTGCCTTGCATCTCCCTGTGATTTACAGGAGCCTGTGTTCTTCTGTTGTAGGTGTACAGGGAATGTACTCACAGATGTCTGAGTGCAGCAGTACATGCTGCTCATTAATGCCACTATTTGCTTCCCAAAAAGTCCTTGCCTAATTTCAGTAGGAAAAAAGTCTAGCTACAAATCAGGGCTGGCATTGCTGAATGATCTGAGATCTGCTGTCAGCTTTGCCAAAATTTTGCTCTTTAATAGTGGGGAAAACATGTAGGTTAGTAGTTAATATTTTAAATTTAAATTATATTGATAGCTACTATTTTCCATTGTGGTTGTCTGAAGTCAGATGCATCTGAAAATGACTAGTATGTGTAGATGCCTCTGATTTGATAGCTGGTGTCCATCAGTCCTGTGAATCTAGATGGTCTTACGCTTCTCAGTATAGACATCGGGAGTTGCTTCAGATCACATCCTTTCTATTTCGGGATTTTCCCATGACTAATATGAATGGGGTGAATGAATTCCTTCTGGTACAAGGAATACAGTGCAAGTTCAGCGTCATCAAATAGGTTAAGAACATAAAACTGCCACCAAAACTGATGGAGAATTACACAAGGGGAGAATTCCTTTACTGACAAGAGTCAGCTAATGGGAGATTTTTAGTTGTCAAGCCATAAAGAGCAAATTATAGTCTCATTTCCTCTATAACTGAGAGAGAACAAATTTCCTTGCTTTATGATCTCTGGTTTATGAGTAATTGTTTTATTTCTGCATACCAAGTCACTCATTATGGGATTATCATCTTGTATGGTGTGGATTGCAGCCACAGTCTAAAAGTTTCCTTTTAAAGGAAACTATAATGTCCTGATCTACTTTTTTGGCATTATATCATTTATAGACAAAATGAACAGGATCAAACTACAGTTGAAGAATCATGGCATTTTTAGCTAAGGAAATGTTCCTGATGAAAACACAGATTTTATTAGTGATACTACAATTAAATAAGCCATTATCAGCTTCCTACAGATCTCCTAAGAGCAGCTCTCTTTCATTCTGGAGCCCAAATTACGGAAGCAATCTTCATAAAGGCCACTTCCCCAGCTATAGCGCCTGCTGTGATATGATTCATGCCTTTTGTCTTCTGCTTGGAATTCGGGGATGTTTATGAAGGACTGTTATAAATACTGCATCTAATTCCTCTTTTCACAAGATGCTTTATTCACAAGGAAAAAAAAAGGAAAAAAGAAGAAAATCGCATCACATATGTACGTCATATCATTTCCATTCCCATTGCCATCTGGCACTATTCTTGTTGCCTCCTTCATACACATATTGAAAGGATGTGAGACCAGTGCCAGGCAGACTCTCTGGAGCACACGTTTCAGTACTACAGCTGGGAATTTAATGGGGCACAGGCACGACTGAGACAATGAGTCTGTGTAAATGTGCATTTGAAGGCTGGAGCTGGAGTCATACATGCTTGGGAGCAGAAGGAGAAGTAACGCATAACAATCCCACTTTCCATGCTGTGTATCACTAGTGATCTGACACAAAAGTTATGAAAGTGAACAGATTAAATATCTCAGCTGTTCTTATACTGTTCAGCCTTCCATTTTCGATGGGGAAGCAGTGGTATCATAGGTACCTGGAAAGTACCTGGCTGGTGATTTACCCTAAAGTGTTGTCTAAAAATACATGCCAGATCTTTTTGGCATGGCAACTTCTTTGAGACAGCAACTGCCATGTATCAGTACACTGCTAATTACAGCAGGATCATTTCACAAAAAAAAGAGAGTTTTTCAAGGCTGAAAAACGATCTGCAGGATGATGAGCGCAGACCCACTGCACTCATCTTGCCTGCTTAAGGTGAAGGGTGATGATGATGGTTGCATTCATATGCAAGCAGTCTATTTATGTGAACCATTATGCTAATAAGTGACAAAATTATTGGTCATGAAATTCAGATGGGCTTCCAAATACAAAGCAAGTGTGGTTGTGTGACAGGGAAAAGGGAGGAATTTAGGAGTCAGGGATTTCTCAGCTGCAAAAATACTTATCTGAAAAGCTAGAGAAGTAATTTGGCCATGGATTCAGAGAGCTGATCCTTTTATAAGGTATACCTAGTTATAGGTTACACTGCTATCATCCCTTCTCTCTGTCCGTTCTAGAATCAACACCACCCTGACTTCTAGCAGCGGTGACAGAACTGAACATTCAAAAATTGTTGCCAGCAGACACATCCAGTCATTCATGGTCTGTGTTTGCTGCCTGAGCTTCTGCCTCCCTTGATGGGCCCGGGGCTCTGTAGCATTGATTTGGAAAGGCAGCTCAGCCGAACCAGGCAGCTCCAGCCCAATGGCTCTGAGGAGTGCACACGAAGGACCAGAACCCGTAAGGAAGTGTTTTGGAGACCCAGTAACCTCCTCAGCATCACAAGCAGAGCCCAGCTCAGAATCACTATGGGGTGCTCACTGTCTGGAAGAGCAGTGTTTGCCTGCTCCCAAGGACTGAAGCTTGTTTAAGCAAGAAAGTTGAAAGAGCATCTCTAGAGCCTGCAGGCTAATGAGCCCCAGCAAACAGTGATATGGATGGAGCAGAAAAACAAAGCAGTTTGTGGTGTTTTGGTTTTTCGTTTTGTGGTTATTTTATCCTCCAGCTGAATAGAGGATAAGGTAGACTATTACACATTCTATTTCATGGTCTGGCATTAAGTCATTGAAGTGATTTATTTTTGGGAGGAGTGATTTTTCATCAGCTGGGTACAAATTAACCAAACTGCAATAAACAAAACAAAAACTCATGTGTAATTAATATTTAATGGGTCAAAGGCTCAATTCCCATCTTAGTAGCTTTGTTCTTTGCATTGAAATCCCAAAGAAGGACACAAAGCCCGACTGTGGTTCTGGGGTTCTCCTATCTGATGTGTCAGTCCTGGATACACAGGACAGATACTGCGAGAGAAATAAAGGCTGTATAATTCCAGGAAAACAAAATATAGCAAATGTGTCACAGTGAGCTGCATGGCCCTAGCATCCTTAAAGCAGCACTTGGGAGTGTCAACTATAAATGAAAAGTAAGTGGAATTATTTGAACCTCAGGAAGTGCTTCTGGGGATATCACCATGTTCAGCTTCTTTGGCTGCAGGCTCCCCAGCTGAGCAAGATCAGATTTTGGGTGCTGCTCTGACAGTGGCTGTGTGGCATCTCAGGATAGGGGTTGCTACCACGGGGAGTGAAACCCTGCCTGACAGCACCTAGCATTTGCACTGATCATGAAGGGAGTCAGCACTGATTTACTGCAGAGTCTTGTTTCTAGAGGGCTGGAGTTAGATTAATTGGTTGTGCAGCTGTAAAACAAATTTTCTGTTCATCAGCACTGATGTGATCAGGAGCAATAAGATCTGTCTAATCCATTCCATTTCCATCCCTGAAGCTGCCTGGCAGTAACAGTTCCCCGCGAACTGGATAAGATCATCTTTATGCAAAACCAGCTCCTGACCTCTATGCTGCAGGGGTTATGCAGCTTGATGCACGCTTTCCAAAATGACTTTGAAGCACTAAGGCGTATCGTTTCAAATAGGGCAGGAAAGCTGAAAGCCCCCACTGGTTAAATAAAGACAGTTGAACACAGTCTTCTGCTCTGAATTGCTTTAAGAGCTGTGCTTTCCCCTGGTTTTTGAAGGGAAAACGGACCGATTTTAAATGCGGATGATGCAACACTGCCTCCCACTGCTGCATTCCATCCCTCTGATGCCTCAGCCATCCTTCTGCCAGCACAAGCCCACTGCTGCTTCAGTGGGAAGGCAATGGGGCACCACAGGTAAATGCTGGGACCTTTCTCATTTTGTTTTCCTTGCTGTTGATTCTACATGCCCATATCTAGATCCTTCTGCTGGGCATAAGTCTAAACACTGCTGGCAGTCTTAACTGAAACTGCCATCTCCCTTCATGGAGAGGGAGTTCCAGTGAAGATATTCAAATTAAAAATCCCCAAAGGACAGTATAAGACAGTGTTTCTTAATTTATTTTTCCTAATCGAAGGACCATTCCATCTCTAGGAGAGCACATGCACAGAACAGCCTCCACACTGCTGCCAACAGTTTTCACATATAAATAAAAATCTGCCGGGTCACACATAGTATGTTTGTTTTTCACCTCAAATAGCCTTAAATTCATCTTAAATATAAATAAGTATTTCATATATGTTCATTCGAAAGAATGTATACATACATTTTAAAATGTATCTTTGTCACCATCCCACCAAAACCTGAGGCTGAGAGCAAAGCAGAGACTGAGAGAAAGCACTCTCCTGTACCAGCTGATTGCTGGAAAGGCTGTCCTTGTCCCGTAGCAGCACCGTGGCTCACTAGGGGATGCTTGTTTTTCTGAATTGGCCATACGGCCGGCTGCCTAATTCGCTGTGGCAAGTACAGTTGTGTAGCCACTTGCTTCTACTTCCCAGGACAGCCTTTTCCTCCCCACAGATCTTTCTAGAAAAGAAAAAAGCACTGAAGGTACTTTTGTCTCCAGTATTGGCCAGAGCTCATCTAAACAGGGATTCTGTTGTCCATCGTGGGTTTCACATAAGGAGTGGGGAGATATCTCACTCTGACATTTCACAACTTTCTTCTGACCTACTCAGGCTGCGAAAATCAAATTCCAAAATGTTCTGCCAGGTGTCTTGAATTCTCATGGTTGTTGATATCTAAGGAGATTCTGGCTTTAAGATTGCTGATTAAAGACTACTAGTGTAAGATCACCATTCAGGGACAGTGTTACCCCGTGCATCAGTCATGCACCATCACGCTCTCCAGATATGCTGCATCAGGGGACGCACTTCAGCTCTGCTCTCCCAAACCCACCCAATCCGTGGGCACCTGGCAGCAGAACAGGCCTTACAAAACCTGACCCTGGATTCCCTACTTGGTAATCTCTCAAGCAGATTTAACTTGTTTCATAGGATAAAGATTATTTAATTTTTTTAAGAAATAACTACCCAGAGTTACTTTAACTGTTTCCTACCCCTTCTATGACAAAAATCATAGTCTTTTCTAGTCAAGCAGCTGCATATCAGCTGGCAGTTTTTTCTAACTGAAAATTGTAGTGCTTTTACAAGCTTGGGCTGGAATTTGATATCTGAGTCCTGGAAGACCATAAAATTTGAGCATATGCCCCCTGACAACCTTTACTTTTCTTTTGATTTCATAGGTGGGTTTCCAGAGACATGTGAGGTGTAATCCCTCATGTCTGGTCTGTCTTTGATGAGGCTGCCTGTTCTTTTGATCCAGTGGGATGCTATTCCTGGCAGTCAACAACGTAACACTCATTAATCAGTTTTGAAACTGTCCAGTGTCATCTCAGAAAGAGGGTTCAAAAGCCAAACAGTTGGGAAAATTAAATTTGTGAGTTGTAGTGTTTTTTCAGCTTCCACATAACTCATCTATGGAATTTCTGCTTTTGTCTGCCTTCACTTCTCCTGCCATAAGGGACAGCAAAATGAAACGTGCAGTTGATATGTATTTTTTACAGAGCTTGAGAGTGCAGAGCACCACTGACTCAGTGCTTTCTTTTGGGGCTGAGGCAGGTTGCATCCAGGAAGCTGAAAAAATTCGCTGGTATCTTGCAGTTGTAGGCTCGTGATTCATCCTCGGGCTGCGTGCAGGGGCCGGGAGCAAGCAGAGGAAATCCTTCCTCCGCTCTGCCGCTACGTGTGGAGCAGCGCACAGCTGCCTGCCTGCAGGCACGGCCTGCCCGCATCCCCGCCGGGCCGCAGCGCCTCTGCAGCCCGCTCCTTATCTGGGAGAAGAATGGACACCTTCCGTGCCTGGAGGAGAGGCTTTCACTTCCTCCAGGCGCTCAGGGGCTGGACCCCTGTGTCCGTGTTCCGCAGCACGGCTCTGGCTCAGGCAAACCATGCAAGCCCCTCGTGTCTCCGCGTGCTGCGTGTGTTGGCAATACATTCAGCCACAGGGAGACATTATTCCTGGGTGCCAGATAATCCTGGCTGGTGGTATTGATCTAAGAGAGCAACCTGTGGAATATCTACCCACCTGCAGCAACATGAATCCCTCCGGCTCCAGTGCAAAAAGTTGTTGCCGTATTGCAGCAGACTTGCTGTGTCCCGGGATGTAGGGGAGATGTGGCAAACTTAAAGCCTGCCACGGGGTTTGTGTAAGTGCTTGCAGTCAGAAGGAGCAGATGCGTAACAACCAAAGCTACAGATTTGACGTTTGTGCTTTTCCCCATTCCAGAAATGGAAAAGTCTGTTCAAGAATCCTTAGTGGCCAACTGTGCTTCATAAACAGAAATTTAAATCATAAAACAGTGAGTGGTTGTTTGGAAAGAACGTGTATGGAAAATGCAGACTGGATCATAAAGACCTGAAAGAGGAACATCAGCTACCGCCGGTGTGCCAGATGCTGGAGGCCCTTCCAGGCCCTGACCATGGAACAGCATGCTGCTGAGCGAGAAAGCCCATCATCTTTTAACAGCAAAAGGCAAACTCAATTCCAAATCAACCGCATTATGTCTGTTATGCTGGAAAGGCAGAATTCATGATGAGAAAAGAAAGCTGTGCGTGGCTTGGAAACCTGAAACTGCCACTCTGACTATGGGAGATCAGAATAGATGCCATTAGAATAAGATATGGGATGCTGTGTTGCAGAATTAAAAGGAGGCAATCATTTGTGAGGGCTTTCCTCTCTACAGTGGGGAGTAAAGAAGAAGGAATGATCATCATCTTCTGATTTTCAATGGTTTCATTTGACTTCTGGCTGTCGTTTATTTAAGTTATGGTAGTATTTATTGTACATCTCTGCTGCATCGTGACAAGGCAGATAGGCAGCTGAGTACTGTTGTATCTTAGTAATCTTCAATTATAGTTGTTATTTTAGTACAGTTCACAGTCATTCCCCGCAATACAGAAGTGGAAAGTTCAACTGCGTGTCAAAAGAGTTGGATTAGGACTGGAAAATGTTCAGAGCAGGATGTCAAAAGTGGTCACAGGAATGGGGCTCCTTTCCTACAAGAAATAAATGGGACAGTTCTTCTAGCTGGAAGAGAGGTGACCATGGAGAGAGAAAGGTGGCCTCTAAGTGCTGACACAATAGGGAACAGGAGACAGTTTTCAGCATGCTTTCCAGTGCAAGCACATGAGGGAAACCAGTGGGTGAGAAGTTTCAGGGCATAACCCAAGGTGATTCTTCAAAAGTCTGTGGGCTCTGTGAACTCCCTGCCACAGGAATTAGAGGGTGATAAGGGTCTTCATGCATTTAAAGACTCATCAGAGAAATCAGTGAAGGCCTGGCAGACACAAACAGCCCATATGGTCCAGCCAGTCCCTGCCCTGCAGGTTTTGGCTGGTTGGCAGGATGTTCTGGGCAGTATCTCTACAGGCATTTCCTTGCTTAAACATTTCTCTAGGTATCTACTTCTGGTCATTGTCAGAAGAGCATAACTAATATTTGATCCAAGCTGATAGGATTTTCATAGTCTCAGAGACTTGGCATACAGGCAGTGACTATTTTTAAAAAAAGGTCAGAAATCTCCAGTGGATGCCTCTGTCCTGCCATGTTTCTTATCTGTTGTTTCTGTTGAGCTTCCTGACTGTGCACGTGCCTGTCTCACCTAGACCCATCTGACACAAATTGCACCCTCTATAAAGGAAAACCCGGGTGCAGAGTGGGAGTAAGCCCCTCCATACTACTGCCTCTTGGATGCCAGGGTACCACATAGGTGTAAGGCATATTGTACTAAATTCTGGACCCTCAGGGTCTGGTCCAGTATTTGTACCATTGCCATCAGGAGTGAAAAATTCCTTCTTTTCAAGGTAACACCAGAACTTCCATTTGTTTAGTTCTCCAGCTTAGAGTCTGTCCCATATCCCTGTGCTGAACTTACATTTAAAACGTGTGTAGCCAGATCACAGGTTTTGCTGTAGTCAGTTATTCCTTGGTTATCACATAGAAATTCTGAATTATTCTACTGGGATATTGACAACTGTAGTTGGTTTACTTATTATGTGTCCTTTCATTTGCTTATCAGCTGTATTTGGGGAAAAGAGGCTTTTGCACCAAATGTTTCATCCTTGGCTGCAGTAGGCTGGAACCTGATCCTGCTCACGTTAGCAGAGGGAGCTGAGGGTTTGGGTTACACATCTGTGAAGAGCTGTGAAGCTTTTCCCTGTTTTTGTGACTGTGTTGCCCTCTGCTGACTGGTAATGGAAGATCCCGAAAGTCCCGGCAGAGCAGCTCGGGTACCTGCAGGCGTTCTGCGGCTCATACCGGGATGTATTTTTGACCTGGGATGTCAACCATGCCCTCCTATCTACGGTTAGCTGTGTAGCCATAGTTAGGAATCCCCCAATAATTCAACAAACTGAATATCCCCCTCCATCAACGTTTTCAGCTTAGCTGACATTTTATTAAAGTTTTGATTCTAATTAACAAGTAAAAATTAAATTGACAAAGCTTTGAAACAGGCTCTTTATCACCTGTGAACTCTGTCTAATGCCTCTCATCAGCTGGTTTAAGAAAATCACAACATGACACACCGTATGGAGGGAAGATAGAATTTGACAGTAGCTTACACAAGAGCTAGTTTTCAAGGACAGGAAAAGGAGATGGCAATTATTTGAAAATAGATGCAAGTCTGTGCAAAGAGAGAAATCCATCAGGAAATGTAAAGCTAGAGATTATTATGTACTCAGGGCATGAACTACTCCAGACTCATCTTCAAAACTGAAAGAAAACTCTATTACTTAGTTAAAACGTGCTCTTTCCTACAATGGGATGTAGGGCTGTTGTCCTGGACCCTGATCCTTTCCCAGGAGGCGACTGAGAAGCAGCATTTATTGAAATGTTAACAGAGAGATTTGTGCCAGGTGGAGAAGGAGTAGCCTGCCCTTTGACATGGCAGGTTCCTATCTCAAACACAGCCTCTCACATAAAAATTGCTTTGAATAGCTCCATCAAGATTTCAGCAAACTCTTGTTGATAATGCATACCTCCTATTTGTTGTCAGCTTTGAGACTCGCAATTGAAAAAGCGGAGCCTAAGCTGGAGGCAGTATTTACTTTATTTACAAGGACTGAATGCAGAGAGCAACGGGAGATTGAATGATGCTTGTAGACAATGTAACAATACCCCAGGCACAGATGCCCTAGATCTGACTTGCAATTCCATCCTAGGTTATAGCTCTTTTTAAGTCATCCAGGCTCAAGGCAAGCTGAGCTGAGTATGTAAGACCAGTTTAGCCAGAGAACTAACGTCTCAAACACATTAAAAATACCCCAGATCCCTGCAGAAACAAAAATTAGCTCAGATAGCATTATTCATACTTTCAATTTAATAAATCTGTGCAGGGAAGTCCTGCATTTACGGATTTAGGCAACCAGTTTTGCATTTTTATTTGGTTATCAGGTAGTTTCTTGCTAATTAACACCATATTTTGAAAACTAAAAGCAAATGCAGCTGCACAGCCATTTGATGAGTTGCCCCATTTTATGAATGCTATAAAGTTCTACCCTAACAGTAATATTATCTTTTCATACACAGCTTTATCTTTTTATGTATAATTTTATATGCTATTTTGAAGTGTAGAAGCAAATCTAAATGTAGAAGCGAATCTGTACAGTACAGGCATGCAATGCTATATCACACCCTGACGGGCAGCAGCCCATCAGTGCAGGGCAAGACTCATACCTGCCCCTACTTACATCAGACTCAGCAGTGCTGCAGCTTTTTAAAGCATGAGTTCTTTTTCTGTGAGCATTCAAAACATGGGGGTGAGCCCACGTATGATGATAGGCACAAGCCTGCAGAAAGTCAAACTCGGTTCAATTCTACAAGCTCTTAATAAAGAAAGGAGAGAAAGTTCCAGAGAATCTTTAACCTGTGATGATAGATGAAGAGGTGCACTTTCATAAACATGAACTGACTTCATTGTCAGTTTAATTAAGGAAACTCATTTAAATATGACTCAAAGATTCATACTCTCCAGATGAATATTGACACTTGTGGTAGATTTACGTCTTATTTGAAATGTGGTTATCACTAATTGCCTGCATATATTGGGATGAGTTCTGATTATGTCGATAATGTCAAAAGTGTTTTTGGGAAGAGACTTTCTCAGTTGTCACTCACTAAGGACAAAGCAGATGTCACTGTAATTAGGAGCTATACATACTGCTCATTTTTAAGAGCATCTAGATGAGCATGCTCCTGCTCAGGTTTGTTTATTTATTTCAAATTTGACTTCTAGCTTGGAAACCACTTAAGAGATAAGGACCACTGCCAGGTGTCCTCTCATCTCCTGCCCTGAGATTCTTTTTATAAGTACAAATGCTCTCCTTTTTGGAAATTAAATTAACAGTATTCCTCCTAGTAAATGGTTAATCCTTGGGAAGGAATACCTGAACAATATATACACACCTCTTTTCCTGGTGTATGCACTGTGGTCTCTAACTGAATGATGCAAGTAAATTTGCATCAGATTAATAGTGGATTTATTTTATGTCATCCTACACTTTCCTTCTAGTTTTGTTTCGTATTCTCTCATTCTTTTTTTTTTTTTTTTCCTTTTCTTTCCCATCCACGCTATATTTTCCCGTGCTGTTCTTGTATCAGCACACTCTCCTGATATGGTTCTATTCCACCTTCTTTCTTCCTGGGAAGAGTGGCCATTAACTCCACCAGGAACCAACACCCTTCCCAGGTGTCTGAGGTGGAGATGTGGTCAGTGAGAAGAGTTTCTGTGAGGAGCTGTGATAACACATCTACACATACTTCTGGGTGTAAATGATGAGGCAGCACTCAGTGTGGCAAAGGATCAGGCCTCCAGGTGAGATGGAGTGAAGGAAACTTGGACTGGGACTTGCTTTTCAGATGGAAACAAATCACAGAATCACAAAATAGGCTGAGTTGGAAGGGACCTGCAAGGATCATTGAGTCCAGTTCCTGGCCCTGCACAGCACCAGCCCCAAGAGTCACACCATAAAATATCACTTGTCTTTTGAATCTCTTGGATTCCTAACTCCTTTTGGCTGGTTTCAGCCAAGTTTGATATGGAAATAGAAATCTTAAATATCTCACCTGTGTCATGAAAGCAGCAGCCATGTATCCTAAGTGCTCCCCCCAGAAGCACAGGTAGGTGAGCTGACTTGCATTATTAAATATCAGAGAAGCCACAGGATATCTCAGCAGCCTGGCTGATCCCCACACAGCCCATGGGGGTCTTGCTCTTACAGCTGCCCTAATTGCAGCTGCCTCATCTTGTCACAGGTAACCCAAGCAGGTGGTGCCAAGCCTGGGGAAGACAGGCTCCAGCAGCTCCGGAACCAGAGGCTTGTGCTGTTCAGTAAAAGCCTTACCAGGGTTCTCCAGAGGAAATATAAGGGGGGCTCTCGCTATGCAGGCTGTGAGGTGTCCCAGCTGGGTGGCAGTGACACCTTTGTCTCCCTTTGAGGGAGGACACTGCCAGTGTGGGGAGCACCCCTGGGTGTCCCCAGGGGTGACGATGAGCCCCAAGTGAGAGTGACTGTATGGGCACGGCCTCTCCTGGAACAGGGAGGCAGAGGATATCAGGGCAAACAGGGCAGGGTTTGGACTGCAGCAGTACAGTTTTAATCCCAGTTTTTCTCAGATGTTTGAGAAAGATTTGCATCAGTCTCATTTGCAGGAGCTAGGAGCTGGTAATTCAGTGCTTGGCACAGTAATCCTTTTTCCTTAAACATAAACCCTGGAAACTGTGAAGCTGACATTTCCTACAGCATTTTTACAAAATTCATAGAGAGATAGTAATCCATTCATTCTTAAGGGCTTAGAGCTGAGTTTGGTTAAATACAATACCCAAGGACAATAGGTCAAGTGCCTGAAATGAAAACATGTCCATCTCTGAGTTTAGTGCAGGAAAGTGTTGTGAAACAAGTGTGTACTGAGGCAAAAAGAAAGTGAAGAAACGGAAGTGGGAGAAAATCCCATTTCCATCCTCCAACCCTGCCTGTAGGACTCAGTTATAAATGTGTTCTTCACAGAAGAGCAGATACATCGAAGTTTTTAAATTTGTTTTCTTTGAATTGCTTCAGGGTCCACATAGTCTCATTACAAAGCAAAGCCAGGCACAGAGGGCAGTGTCCAAATGGAAATGTCCATGGCGAAGGAGGCTGACAGGTGGCCTGCCCTGGGGGAGCCTGTATAACAGATGCTTGCAGGGAGCCCTGGAGCAGCCTTTTCCCTCTCCTCTTAGGGAAGACAGAAGAGGCTCCATATTTCTTTACTGTCTCTCTTTTCTGTTACGTACAAATCCTATGGAGGCTAATGATATCTGGGGCTGTGATAGACCCTGACAGACCGTCAGCCCTGCACAGGCAGATGGGCTGCGGAGTCAGCTGGCCTCCTCCTCCCCTGCTCACCCCTTCTTTAAACTGCAGTCCCCATTGGCAAGGAGTTACCTTCACCAAGAAAATCCCAAATTCTGTGATGTCTCTGCAGGTGAACTCAGGCTCAGGGATTTCCAGTGAATCCTTGTCCTAGCAGAAAGCGAAGCGGGAAAATACCTCAAGCACTCCCCAAACCCCACAGGGCAGTTGGCTGTTGGTTCCAGTTGCTGAACCCTGGGTTTTAAAGAAGTGTGAGAGTCTGACAAACAGTCTGAGTCAAACAAAAGTTTGACACTTTAACTGGGGTACTACTGGATGGTGCCATAAAGCCAGAGAAGATTGACAGATGAAAAAGGGGACGGCACATAAGAGGGCACAGGTTTCACAGGTTTTAATGTAAGTGCTTTGTATAAATAATGGTTCTTCTTTGAAGTTTTTTAGTTGTCTGCAGTAGGCAGAAATCTCTGTAAGGGCTGAGGTCTGCTCTCCCTGCTCCTTCTCTTTGTGGCTGCTGGACTGAGCTGCCCTCAGGAGAGAATCTGCAGTCAGTGTCACTGCTGCTTACGGGCCTGCTGAAGCACTTGCTGAAGAATTTGCTTTCCTTGGAGCCTGTCAGAATCACTGTCATAATTTTTCATTCTTCCACTTCATTTGAAATATCATTTTCTGGAGGAGCATCCCTGCCATTTCAGGCTGCTGATAAGCCCCACTGTCAGTCACAGCTCCACAAAGCTCATTATTCTGCATCCACACGAGTGTCAGTTTCCTTTGCTTTCCTGGCTGTGACTGTATTGCTGTTGTTTTCTTCCTGGTCCTCATTTGTGGCTGTTTTCCTCCCTCACATAGTTATATGCAATGAGTTTTCCCTGAAAACTACCTGGTGCTGCTTTTCCAGCAGTTGAATGACACAGGTAACTGCAGCTCTACTCTAAACCAGCTTCTATTTTCTTTAGTGCTATTATCTAAACATACTCTGAGGAAATCTAGCTGATACCGTGATAAAGCTGAGCCATTCCTGTTTTCAATTTATTCTTGATTTTGACAGTTCCCATCTCTCCCAGGAGGAGATGCAGAGAAAGGCATGTACATCTACCATTGCTCCAGCAATGCTGGCTTGTTTCAGCCAGAGCTTGGCCACGTTCTGTGTTCCCTGGTCACTGTTTTCAGTGTACCCTAAGCTGTGAGTTTTCAAAAGAAGCAATCCAAACAGAAACTAATGTTCTGTTAAAAAACTATTCTGTTCTTCTTCTCTGTCTGATTTATCACAAGTCCAAATGATGATAGTTGGTGAGAATAGGGTGTAGTTTCCTACTGCTGATTTGCAAAGTGCTGTAAATCAGACCAGCAGAATATCTCTGGGTATGATTTTTCAACACCCTACTCTGACCATTGCATTGCTAGCAACCTCTAAAATGGAAATGTCCAGCAGGTCTGGCAAGGTCCATAACCCTCTCTAAAAATACCTGACTGCAATGTTGTTTTGCATCCAACCTACCAAAGTCCCCTGAACAGCCTGGCTCCCCCACAGCAT
Organism: Platysteira castanea; assembly: GCA_013397175.1. NCBI lineage: Eukaryota > Metazoa > Chordata > Aves > Passeriformes > Platysteira > Platysteira castanea. Next base: position 426,491 of record VYXC01009631.1, on the reverse strand, counting down.
AGATGCCTTCAAATACAAAGCTCCAGTTTGGAGTGTGTTTGGGTTTTCCTGTTCTCCATACAGCAACATTTGGTGAACTGAAGTCATGGGCCTTGAGAGAGCTGCGAAGCACCTTCAGCCCTTACTTTGGCTAGTCAGAAGAAATACACAGCCATACTCTCCTTCTCACTGAGAATATGTTCCTTAAAAGCATGAGCACTAGCCAGGCGATGGATAGGGAAGCAGTTTTTCTCGTCAGAATTAATGAGCAGATAAGTGTTGGAAATTATCTTGGCTGCTTTGTTTAGAGACAGAGCACTCAAGCATTATCCTCCATTTCTGCCCTTCACGCTGCATTGACTTGACTGATCTTGATTCATCTGAGGAAGATGATGCTGAATGCGGCTGCTCCGAAAGAGGCATTGAAAACACTCACAGTAAAAGATGTGTGCTGGGTGCTCATTATCATGGATAAAGCTGCTAAGACAGTGGACTGCCTATGTCCTCTGCAGATGATGATCCGGACAATCCTGCTCCTGCGTCTTCATCCTCTACAAAATATTGCTCTGTTCTTGTGTATGTAAGGTATATTTCTTAAGTCCCTGACACATCTTCCTCTGTTTCATTAATTCTAAGGGAAAAGCTGGTTCATTATCCAGTGAATTCAGTCACTTTACCAGCCAAGCCAATTTGATGCAGCATTTTTGAGAGGATTCTTGCTGGTGCTTTTTAATAGTCACATCCTCCTCCTCTCCCTCCTCCTCAGATGAATCGAGAGTCAATTAAGGTAAAGGATGGAGAACACAGTGATGAGGATGGTTGGTAGAGCAGGGGCTCTAATGATCAGTGTGGATCTCCAAAGTGATGGATACAGGTGTGATGTAAGTTACACGGACAAAGGTGTGCTTCTGGGCTGCCAGAAGAGAGCTGGGTGCACGCATATCTATAACTTAACTTTAATATGCTCTTAAATTTAGATCTAGGTCCTTCTTCCTACCCATGCTTTCTGGACAGGGTGTAGCTCTGCTTCCTGAATAGGTAGTTCACTGTTCCTCTGCTGATCATACAGGACGACTCTGTTACACGTCCTTTCTTTCTGCCCTTTGCTTCTGTGTGTTCCTGGGTGCTGAAGGGGCAGTGTGGCTGGTGTGCAATCTTACCATAAATCAGGACTATTGCACCCTACAGCCTGCAGCCCATTCTGCTGCCTATTTCTGGAAGTCCAACCACTTATTTCACTGCACAGGGACTGTTTTTCTAAAACAATTTTCTGGAAATTAAAAAAAATTCATCTTAGATCCCTAAGCAAGGCCATAGTGTGAGGGCTGTGGGCTTTAACACTCAGGCTGAGGTTTCACAACAGTGACTCCCACTACCTTTCCTCCACCTGCTCCTTCCCATACCATTCCTTGGGCAGCCCTCCAGCCATGCACACAGGGAAGGAGTCCAGCTCCCTTGGCTAGGGAACGTTTTCTGGGTGACCAGCTGCATTTTAATGAGCAAAGCTGTATGATACAATAAGTTAATCTAACCAGCTCTGACAAAAGCTGAAATCTTTCTTCTCTTCTTCAGAACACAAAGAACTTCATGTTCTTCTCTCCCTCTTTCCCTTTTCTGGTCTCCCCACTCTACCCCATGGTGTACTGCTGACACTCACTGAGTTCCCATGTGAGGCAGATCAGTTTTCTTGATTTTTTCCCCCCATTTTCTGCCAGAACCACCCTAAACCAGACTGGCTGTGTTTCCAAGTCAGCCCTCAGCCCACCCAGCTGCTGACTCCAAGGATCTTGCCTCCTGTCCTCAGCCCCAGTGCTGTGCTGCAGCCCTGCTGCTGCTGCAGTTCAATGTGCAAACTCAGGAGAAGACCTTTGTTTTCCTGTTAGGTTTTTTGCAATGCTAGGGTGGCTCAGAGCAGCTCCAACAAGTGCTGGGGCTACTATGAGGAGAGCAGGAATGCAGCCCTGCTGTGTGACGACAGCTGGACTGGTTTGAGTCGGGTTAGTGAAATGAATTGGCTCTGGTGTGGGTTCAACAATCAGCAGGGTAGGGGAGATGAGGGACCAGGCTGGGGTTGGACTGTGGGGAAAGGACTGGAGAATAGGACCTCCCCACCCATGGCCAGTATGGTGCAACTTGGGAGCAGTGTGTCATCTGATGACAGCAGCCCAGTGTGTGCAAGCAGCCACCAAAGCCCACTCCAGGCTTAACATCAGAGCTTCTCGTTTTCCTGCTCTGAACTGTGACAGTCTCTAAATCCCACCTTTTGGCAGAGAATCGGAGGGAAATCGTTCTTCTGCAAGGTCACCATCCTGTTGTCTTGAGTGCTTCTCTTTGAACAGGAATTCTTTGGATCTAGGGACTCTTGGTTTCTGTGGCTCAAAAAGCAGTAGATGCAGACAATCTGCAAGGAGACTGCTGACTATGTATGTGCAGTAGTCTGGCTGTAGGTATGCATATATATATGGCTGTAGGTATGCATATATATATGGCTGTAGGTATGCATATATATATGCAACTGCATACAACCACAGAAAATCCACAGAGACTCACACTGCTTGGGTTACCTCAACAGCTCAGTTCTCCTCAACTGTAACGTTTCTTCAATACCAACTGGAAAAAAAAAAGGACTGTATATGTATTACTTGAAGTGTGCAATCTTGTCTCATGATGATTAGAAATTATGCACATGGAAAGCCCCCTTGGTCCAAGTAAATGTGCTCAATTATATTTATTCAGATAGCAAGCTGATGTGCTATGCAAGCTGCCATTTTTATCTGACCGCAATTACTCTTCTTCATGGTTGGGATTCCTCAGGTCTCATGGGACAGATTTCTTCCACGGTGTCATTCACAAGAGCTCACATCAAACTGCTTTATCATCTGTCTGCAGTGTTTCACTGCTGCTATCAAGCAGCAACACAGCTCAGAGACGCAACTATTGTGATCCCAGAAGATTTTGAATTTATGGCTTAAAATAATCCAGCCATTTGAAGAGTATTTGAAGTCATCCTAACCACTTGGTTGTACTCTACACAAAAATGAGCAGGTTATTGCTGTTAGTGTGCCTAAGGCAATGTTTTTGCAGGATTTTCATACACTAGTAACTAGAGTGTAGAAGATAGCCCACCTAAATTAAATGGAGAAATCAGCTTCATAGATTAACTTGATATTTTCTTAGGCAAGACTGTTTGCTTTACATGATAGATTTGCCCTGACTGCAGCCATTTATTTCTTATTAAATTAGCCAGCCAGCATTCACAGATGAGAGAAGAAGTTGGTTTAGCTGTAATTTACATAGAGCTCCCCGACATCTTTACAGTACAGGTTTTTTTGGGAGGCTGTGTCAAGCCAGTCTCTCCCCTGATGAGAAGAGCAGCAGTCACAGACAGAGCCAGCTTCTCAGTGTTTATTGAGACACAAGAGTTGTCCCACTTTAACTACACCGATAACAACTTAAGTGACCCAGTCACTGCTTGTGTTAATGGAAAAGTGCCTGTGTTGTTACAGCTATTCAAGACCAGAAGATACCTAAGTTAGTATCAGATAGCTTCATACTGGGACAAGTATGTCAGCACTCGAGTTTTATCTGGTGTAACTGAAGTTTAAGATGGCACTTAAATAAAAATAGCTGCAAGGACTACAGTAATTACCTAAATAAAAAACAAACAAACAAGCAAACCAACAAAAGAATATATAAAAAATCATACTTTCAGCTGCAATAATTTTGCTCATGAAGCGTGTGTGGGCCAGATGTGGAAGGTTAAGGAGACAGCAGCTTATGCATCTTACCCAGTCAGAGCTGGGCACCAGGCAACTGCATGTCTGTGTCCCCAGGCAGCAGCTCCATCCCTTCTCCTGTGCCCTCAGCAGTGCTTGCAGCCCAGGAGCTTCTCTGTGGACCCTTCCTCATGCAGACTGAAGCTGCATCCTCCCTGGTACAAGAACCTTTAAAAAATCTTCTGGAGCTAATAGCCTCAATATGATGTTGCAGCTTTTGCGGCTTTATCTAAGCATAGGAGGGAAGGCTATTTTTTCCCCTGACTTTCATCATTCCCAGATAATCTGCAAAGCTGAACACCGATTGTGTCTCTTGCTTATTTCTGCAGAGAAATGAGCCTTATGCAGCTTTCTGGCATCACTGGCTTTGTATTTATCACTAAGTAAACAGAGCCAGGGACTGCCACGGGCACAGACTGGCTATATCCATGCTGCACAGTGTTTGATCCTGGTCTCCCATCTGGTGCCCCTGTGGCCCTAAGGCATTGGTATTAATGCAGAGATGTTTCCTTTTTTTTTTTTTTTTTTTTTTCNATGCTGTCTGAGCAAAGGTAAAGGTGTGCAGCAGCCCACAAGAATTGTTGTTTTATTGCACGAAATGGTGTGTATTGCAAGAGTTGAAGTTTGTGGCTGAGAAGCCTCCTGTGGCAGAGCTGGCAGACTGTGCAGGGTGAAGGAAACGGGAAGCACTGCAGTCCCATCTCTGCTGCTTGCTGGGGACAGTCCCTCCTGTATGCCAGCCCACAGGCTGTGCCCAGGCACTGTCTTGCCATGCCAGGCTACGTGGCATTGGCCTTGCAGCCCACCTACAATTAACCAGCGTGGATGATCACTGATCCAGCTGGTTCCCTGGTCCCACCAGGTCTGTCAGTACAATCAGAGCCACTGAGGTATCCTGGTGCTTGTTTAAACACCAGGGATGAAGCCCGGATGTGCAGCAAAATGTGCCTCCACTGAGCTGACCATCCCTTCTCTTAAGAACAGGGAGAGAAGACCTGGGGGGCTTGTCAGGTCAGCCGTGGCCAAGGCATGTGGTTACTCCATTCCCCAATTCCATCAGGGCTCTATCCAGTCCAGTGTGCTCCAAAGCAGGCTGTCCCTGCCCTGGACCAGGGTGTCTGCACTGCCTTCTATTTCCAGGTCTGTGTGTGAGGCTATTCTGCCACCACTCTGTAGCTGCACCAGCTTGTTCCTAAACACATCAACAAAGTGGGCTCGGCTTCAAACTGCTCTGTCTACATTTATAAAAGCCATCCACTCTTCAGTTTCTCATCATTTTCTTTTACTCTTTACAGCATAAACAACAATTCTTTTGTTATGCCTTCTGCTTCTTGGAGTTGCATAAGAAATCTTTCATTGAACATTTGTATAGATCTCTCTTCCAAATGTTGAAGAAAAACAAGTTTATGTGAATTATCTACAGCAGATAATTTCAGTTCTGCAGAGAATCTAAAAATAAAGTGAGGCCTACATTCTACAGCTAAGTAGCTTTTAATTAAGTGTGATAACAGCATGAATTATCTTTTAGAGTGCAATAGTTCCATGATCAAAAGTCAAGTGAAGGGAGCAATGATTATTTGCAAAAATGACTGAGGGAAGAAACTTGATGCTGGCATGTATTTGGGATTTTTTCCATATAATAGATCTTTCTAGGGTAATTAATATTTTGGGTAAATTTGGACTTTCTCTGTTATTGTCCCTGTTTTAATAGAGCCAGTGGGTCCATTCAAATACTGATGTAAAAGAGGGCAGTGAAAGCCTGCTAAGTCCCTGTCATCAACGGCTTCATGGTAATGCCTTCGGACAAGACAAATGGCACTGCTGCTTTCTGAAAATCAATGGCTGAGGTGTGGGATGGTTTCGTTCGCTTCTTCAGAATCCCCTCTCCTTATTTTAGTCATAGATAAGCTCAGGGCTTGAACATAAGTAATATTCTGAACTGTGAGCTGAGGTGTAGCCACATACCCTGTCCTGCCTGCTTTGCAGAGAGGCAGGAGGGTTCATGTCCTAAACCACTACAGATAAACCAGACAGTGCTTGGTTGGTTAGGGTCCTCCTTTGTGCCAGCCAGAGAGATGCTCTCAGTGACTTTACCAGCTGAGATCCTTTATCTTCATTGTCTTTGTAACTGAAGCGTAGCATTTAGTCCAGCGTGGTGTGGCTGGGGGGGAGAAACACAGCTTTATTCAGCAGGAAGACAACCCTTAAAGGAAGGTCCTTTAAGGATAAGAGACACCCTTATGGTGCCACAGGGATGGTACTTGGCACTTCAGATTGCAGACAGATGCAAGCACAGTGTGTTTGAGCACAGGCAGGAATAAGGAAGTTATTGTGTGCCTGGGAAATAAGGATATATCCTGTAACAGTGACTGTCCTGCCGTATGAGGCTGTAACACCAGCCTGACCAGACAGGCACTGGGAAGCGAAGCCTTTCCTCAATACTGTACTGAATCCCAGCTGCCAAAGGGCCGGGCTGGCACTGGGATGCAGACAATGGACATTTCTTCCCATGTCTCCCCAGCCTCCTAGGCACTTGCTGTCTCATACCTCTGTGTAAGATCCTGGCTGTTCTCCCAGTGTCTCCAGGCATCACTGCGGGGGCTCCCAGACGGGAGGATGCTGTGTATCATCTGGCTGGCCTCGCAAACTGGGAATCCCTTCATGAACAGATCTTCATGCATTTGCCCAGAGGACTTCATAAAAATTAATTGAGTTGCCCAGCATTAGACACAGATCATAAAACTCGCATCTGATCTCGTGCCTGCTGCCGATTTTAACAGCTGATTAAAACAATGAGCGCTAGCTCACCGGGAATGTAACAATGCCCACAGAGAGAGCTGCAGCACGGGCTGTAGGTGTAGATAAGGCTTTAAACGCACAATAAAGATCCCCTGCCTGTATCACAGAGCTCTCTTTGCTACGGGAGTAAAACCCTTGGGCTGCAGTTTAAGCACAGCAAAAGTGATGGAGATTACCCTTCGAGTTACAAGTTTTGCTGCAAAGCAAATTTGTGTCTCTGCTCGCGTATTTATTTATTTATTTTTCTATTTTCCTGCTCATTTTAAAGTGAAAGAGAAATGAACTCGGAGCGAGGGAGAACTGGAGGTCAGCCAGACAAGGAGCAGAAAAGCCGTGCCACGAGCAGGTCCCGTTTCTGTCTGACGCTGTTTGAGGCACTCTTACACAGACGCTGACCCTAAACATTTT